>JAQIXT010002527.1:0-10577 GCA_034700445.1 Stenotaenia linearis | reverse complement strand
TTAGGATTTGTTGGAATTTTTACGCTTATTTTTTTATGGCCCACGTTTTTTATTCTCCACTACACCCAAGTTGAACTTTTCGAGTGGCCCAATCAAGTGCAATGGACTTTGTTAATAGTCAACGGCGTTGTAGGAACCGTGTTATCCGAACTGTTATGGCTAATGTAAACATTTTTATTATCAAATTCGTTTAATTTTAATTTTCTTTTTTGATTAAATTTCCAGGGGTTGTTTCCTTTCTTCGTCTTTAATTGGCACTTTAGCACTCAGCTTGACCATCCCAATGACCATGTTTGCTGACGTGAGTCTAAAAGGTGTCAAATACTCTTACTTGTTATACGTCGGCGCAGTTCCCGTTTTCGTCGCGTTTTTCGCTATAACAATCTTAGCCTATTTCGATAATTGGGATCCAGTTACGTTATGTCTAAAGCGAGTTTTACTACTCATTTGCAGTCGGCGACAATTAGCCAGGTAAATTCTTGTAAAAAATTTATAAATTAAATTAAATCACGTAATATTTATTTTCAGATTACGAGATATTGAGAAAGAACAATCAGAGTCGCTAATAGGAATAAATAATGATGAACACGATGCTTGATGTAAGGCCTTGAATATTTAAGTGCCAAAATAAAGTTGGATTTCCAAGTGACATAATTTCCATTGCTGAGCTCGTAATAAGTTCCTGATTTAAGTTATTTTAAGTGTACAGAGTTGGAGAAAGAACTATGCAATTACGGCGATGTTATGCACAAATTGGCGTAGTCTTTTTTTAATTTTAAGTTGAAATGTTTTTGTTAATTTTGGATATTTAAACTGCAATCATTTGTTTGTAAGAAGATTATTTGGTAACTTGAAAAATATTACTTCGAATTATGTACGATGATATCCTGTAATAAACAAGTTACAGTGTAAAAATTGAAATTTTAGTTTTGTGTTCAAATTACTAAAAAAGGAAGACTTACAATACAATTTAATAATAACATTTTTATTGCACGGTTTCCCACATTCTTTCATACGAAAAATTGTTGATAATATCAAAACAATTTGTCAATATAAAAGTATAAAATTTAAAATTAAACAAATATTCATATAATTTATATGAAATTTCAGTTAAATATCAGTGATTGTCATGGAAGATCGTTGAAATTTTTTCAAATTTCCATCAACTTTAACTATTCCATTAACTTTAGTATCATCTGTCTTTGGTCGAAGTAAAGCAATGAGCATTGTTGTATCGATATTTTTCTTAGGCCCTCTGGGATGAAATCGTAGGTAATATAAAAACATACACGTTAGCCCGAAAAAAGCACCTCCGAAATGGCTAACTAAAGCGTAAGAATAAAAATACGTAGTACTTGGATCGACGATCCGAGCCCATAAGGCCACTAAAATGGAATCTTCAATAATTTCGTACGAGTAGTAAAATAAACGATTTTTTCCGGAAGGACCATTTTTAAGGTTTATATAAGTAAATAAATAAACTAATCCAAATATTGGTTCAAAGCAATGCTGTATACATTCGTTTTTACTGATGAGTTTTGGTTGTTGAATTATGATCCAAGCAGTCATAAACATCCAGCGAATGACTATGACTACGAAAAACCAAACAGTATAAACCGATGCAAATAAAGACAGAGCTAGAACTCTTGAGCCGACTGAGAGAAAATGCCAACAAAAGTAAATGACTGAGCCTATGATTGACATGTTTTTCTCGTCTTTTTGACTTATCCTGTTATTGCGAGCGTAAAGTGTTAACGCTAATGATAGCGATGTAAGAGCAGAAGATATCGAAAGCACCTGAAGTATAACTGCGAAATGATTTCATTAGATTTTACGTTCTTTTTAAAATTTTTTTCATTTACCTTGGGCTGTTGAGCTTTCTAATGGAAATGTATCATCCGAGTCTGCAACTTTCGGTCCTGGAATTAACAAAAAATTGAAAATTTACGAATTAACGAAGTAATTACGTGAGCAAGAGCGATAGGTTGATTAATTTTGAAAGTTATAGCAATTTAATATTAATTTCAAACAAAATTTTTAAAATTAAAACACATACCTTTAGAACTCTGCTGATTTTCCGTACAAGGGTCTCGAAAAAACTGAAATTCTGCAAGTTAGAAATCGTGCGTTAATGAAATTCATTGTAAAAAAAAAGAAGCCAAACACACATTCATAATATTGTTACTGTAAAAACTGAATTACCATTTTCGATATGCTCACGAATAATTTGCGCTTCCTTTATTAATATATACAACTGCAACGTAAATTGAGGTGCAGCTTCCAAAAAAGTTTCAATAAGTTTTAATAAACTTGTGTCAGCATCGAGATAAACCGAATACGCGTAATATACTTCACGACTCTGCGAGTTGGAGCTTCTTAAGCTTTTACATCCAAACATCAAACTTTCAATAGTCCTAGACAAATAAAGAAAATATTTTTAAAAATTATATTTTAAAAACTCACATTCTTACCTCCACGGTACACCCATCGCTAATAAATGGAAAATAATTCGGTAAATCCAAATTTGAGTTGAAGTTTGTGGTATATCCTTTTTTTTAGTGTCAGCACAATACCTACAACGATAAATTTATTAACGTAATTAAAAATATTATAAATATTATAAAATGATAAATTGTTATTACCATTTTATGCTTAATATGTTAGTTACCAGAGCCGGTATAATTACAAAAGTAGACGTAAGACCAAAATAAATGTAGTTTTCACTTTCGAAGTAAAACCACATTAAACCAATATCAGTAAAGACATCACAGCAAAAGAAAAATATTCCGAGAATGCCCCCGAAAAAGTCTAAGCACGTGAAAGAAGCATCTTCGGGAATCACATCCACTCGATCTCCTTCATCTCCTATCTCTTCTGCATTTTCTTTCAAGTTGATAGGTTGTAATTTGATGTTATTCATTGCAAAATCATTAAGCAAAGAAAAGTAATTTAACTTAATTTACAAGTACCGTAAGCATGGTGGCAGCACGGACCTAACAGACAGCTAAGCGCATGGCACGCTTTTCCCGCTTTTCTGCTTATGGGGCGGGGTTTGTACCGGACCGGTATCATAATTACGGTATTTTCATGTGTAAAAGTTTTCAGCAATATACCGAGCATTTTTTCAGTAATATGTATATACACATTTTCAAAATATATATATTCCATCAATGTGTATAAAATTGAACTTAGAACTTGCCAGTGAGTAACTGACAATGTATGAATGTTTAGTGAGCATTCATACATTACGTCACACGTTTTCCGCAAACACTCTTTTGTAAATCTCAATTTTTTTCAGTTCGTTTTACGGTATTAGTGTTCATGTTATCTAAGTCAGGTACAATACAATTTAAATATCAAATTTTTATTGCATTGTTTCAGACATTCATTCATCCGAAAAATTGTATATAATATCAAAACAATTTGTCAATACAAAAGTACACAAATTTTAAAAAAAGAAAATTTTCGTATAATTTACAAGTCACAGTTAAACATCAATAGTTGGCATCGAAGCTCGATGAAATTTTTTCAACTTTCCATCGACGTTAACCGTTCCATTAACTTTGGCATCACCCGTCTGTGGTGGAAGCAAAGTAATGAGTATTGTTGTACCAATATTTTTCATAGGCCCTTTGGGATGAAATCGCAGGTAGTACACAAACATGCACGTCAACCCGAGGAGAACACCTCCAAAGTGACTAACTAAAGCGCACCAATAAAAGTACGTTGTTCTTGGATCGACGACCCAAGCCCACAAGGCCACTAAAATGGAGTCTTCAATAATTTCGTACGAGTAGTAAAATAAACGTTTCCTTCTAGTATATTCGTCTTTTAGGTTTATGAATGTAAATAAATAAACTAATCCAAATATTAATTCAAAGCAATGTTGTAAACAGTTGCTTTTACTGAGTTCTGTTTGTTGGATTAGGATCCACGTAGTCATAACGACCCAGCGGATGATAGTGACCACGAAAAACCAAAAAGTGAAAACAGATGCAAATAAAGCCAGAGCTAGAACTCTTGCGCCGACTGAGAGTAAATGCCAAAAAAAGTAAAAGATTGAGCCGGTGATTGACATGTTTTTCTTGTTTCGTTGACCTATCCGGCTATTGCGAGCGTAAAATGTTAACGCTAATGATAGTGATATAAGAGCGGAAGATATCGAAAGCACCTGAAATATAACTGCGAAATGTTTTCGTTAGACTTTGTATTTTTATAATTTTCTTGTTTACCTTTGGCTGTTGAGCTTTGGAGTGGAAACGTATCGTCGTCTATAACTGACGGGCCTGCAATGTAAAAATTAATTTAAAATTCAAGAATAATGATGAAAGGATGTGAGCAAGAGCGTAGATTGATTATTTTTGAAATTTATAGCAATTAATATTAATTTTATATTGATTTCAAACAAAATTTGCAAATTAAAATACGTACCTTTAGAACTCAGTTGATATTTCTTACTAGGGTCTCGGAAAAACTGAAATCCTACGTGTTAGAAATCGTGCATTAATGACAAACTCGTGCGTTTAAAAAAGGCAAGAAAACACATTCACAAAACAGTTACAGCTTTAACATCAACAGCCAACAACGTGCCAAAAAAACAACAAAAAAGCTAAGCATTAAAAATTGAATTACCAGTTTCGAAGTGTTCTCGGAAGACTTGCGCTTCCTTTATTAATATAAATAACTGCAACGTTAATTGCGGTGCAGATTCCAAAAAAGTCTCAATAAGTTTCAACAAACTTATGTCAGCATCGAGATAAACCGAATACGCGTAATATACTTTACGATTCTTCGATTTGGAGCTTCTCATGCTTTTACATCCAAATATCAAACTTTCAATTGTCCTAAACAAATAATCAAAAAATAAATAATAATTATTTTTAAATGACTCACAGTCTTACCTCCACGGAATTCCCATAGTTAATAAATGGAAAATAATTCGGCAAGTCCAAATTAAACCTGATGTTTTTGGTATACCTATTTTTTTGGTGTCAGCCCAATACCTACAATAATAAATTGATATAATAAAAGTACTATAAATTGATAATTTTTATTTTTATCACAGTAAATATCTATTTTGATAAGATAAAACGGTTTTTAAAATTTTAATTACCATTTTATGCTTACTATGTTAGTTACAAGCGCCGGTATGATAACAAAAATGGACGTAAAACCAAAATAAATGTAGTTTTCACCATCGAAGTAGAACCACATTAAAGCAACGTCAGTAACGACATCAAAATAAAAGAAAAGGATTCCGAAAATACCGCCGAAAAAGTCAATGCACTTGAAATAAGCATCTTCGGGAATAGCGTCCACTCGATCGCCGTCACCTCGCATTTTTTCTTCATTTTCTTCCAAGTTGACGGATTTTAATTCAATGTTGTTCATTTCAAAATTATTAAGCAAACTAAAGGAATAACTTAATTTTACTACATCCTAAGCATGGCGGCACACATGACACCCTTTCCTTTGCTCCTTGCAACTGGAAACTCAGAATAACGTAATCGATTTCAATATGCCGATATATCGAATACAAACTTACACTCTTTATATCGATTTAACAGCGATTTTCAATAGGATTCTCGATATATCGAAATAATAGTCTAGCTACAGAACAAAGTTCCATCTTTTTCAACTGAGTGTCAGTCTTTATCTATCCATTAGTAACATGGCGCCGTTTGTTTACATTTTTTACCATGTTTTTTACTGTGAAGACTTTTTGTGAGTGCAGAAGTTACAGAAGTATTTACTGAAATATGAATTCAAATTTTTTTCATCATGTTGCGTCAACGTTTACTACGATTCACCATTGTCATAACCTTACTTTTGATTTTAACATGGGCGTATTTACCGAAGATCAGAAATTACTTCGCACCAGACATAATAGACTTTTCAAAACATGACAACATCACCGGCTTTCCCGACCCAATCGTACCGAACATCGTTCATTTTTTCAAATTCAGAAATCACAATTTCACATTCACAGACATGATTTGCTTATTAGCTGCTTGGTGCAACCAACAACCGGATCAAATAATAATCCACTGCGATTGCACCGAATTACAAGGCCCGTACTGGAACCACGTGAAAAAATTAAAAAGCGTCAAAGTGCATGCAATGAACGAACCACGAGCAGTGTTTGGAAAACCACTCTCTTCGGCTTATCACGCCGGAGACATCGCACGATTAGTCGTGTTATCTCGCTACGGGGGAATTGCATTGGATTTCGACGCGTATTTGGTGCAATCCGTCGACAAATTCCGTCATTTTGAATTTACAGTTGGTTGGTCACCGGGAAAGAGTTTGGGATGTCAAGTAATGATTGCGCACAAGAAAGCAAGGTTTTTGCAAATGTGGATCGATTCGTACAAGTTTTATAGGTAATTAATTCATAATATACATTTTTTAAAAAGTAATAAAATAATTATATTTCAGGCCTCAAATGTGGTATTATAACGCAGGAGATTTGCCGACTAAAATATTGGAGGAATCTCCCCAATTGGTTCACCGCGTACCTTCGAAATTCGGCGTGGATATCGATATGGATCTTTTGTACAAAACAAATTGGCCGAAATGGAAGGAATTTTATGCCATTCATTTACTGATCCGTCATCGCTCGTACTTAGACGCAGAATCAAAAATTAGTGAATTTAATGAAGAAAACATTCGAACTTATCCATATACTTTCGGCGCAATGGCGCGACTTGTTTTGTTCGGAAGTGAAACTGTAAATACAGAGAAAAATAAGTGGACTTTTAAACGCTGTAGAGTCTAATTTTGAGTTTAATAAAAATATAAAATAAAAAAAATTTTGAATTTCCATTTAAAATAAAATCAAAATAAAATCAAAACTAATAATAAAAAAAATTACACAATCGACCCTTAAGTCCCGTGTCCTTATCGCCGATCCATGAAATTTGCCTGCCTTTGATGCACCATCAGGCGTCGGATACGCCCCATCAGGCGTGAAACCATCATTTCCCCGCGTTCCCACGTTCAAGATGCCGCCCATCGACAAGGCGAGCCCAGGCCAACACCCGCGGAAAACGGGACAGGAGCCCTACTGGGAACGTGCGCGTGTCTCCACAATAAGGACACGTGATGGTCGAATGAGCCGTGTCACTGCGCACGATGGATGACATCGAGATGTAAAAACCGATAAAAACCGATCTCTACGGTATATCGAAAAATAGCCTTTGATTTACTTATCTCGTAATCTCCATTTAAGCCGTTAAATGTGAAAAATAGGGTGGCCATCAAAGAACAATCAAAGAAAAGCATTCAAGGGGGATTGTGGGCGGAGAAGAGGGAGGGGAAATAGGGGCTAAATGGACGCACGTGGCAGTAACAAATTAGCGTTGCTTCACTGTCATCAATTGCCGACGATGATATCACGGCAGTGGGTCTATTGTGAAATTTGACCTAAAAAATGGGGAAATTAAGAAGCTAAACGAGGTCATTTTCTTTTTGAGTCACTTTATAAAATTAAAAGGTTTTTTTTACATTTAGAAAAGGGTTATTTTCTTGCATTTGATAATATTTTATAGTAATAGGAGTAGATTTTAGAATGTTGAAGTTTTAATTAAATTTTGCGCCGGATAAAATTAATCGGATACATATTGTACTACTTTATTTACACCACTTTGTGTGAATGGAGTAAGAGGGGAGTAAGGGATCCCGCACGTGCGTGAGTAAGGGGGCAAACAATTAACCACCATATAAGCATATGCTATTCAAACAGACTAGACTTTGAAGCTAATTAATTCAAAAATTCCTCAAATTCTTAAATGATGACTGCGACTACTTTCTGATGAACATCTGTGAGTTAGTCGTTAAGATTATTATTCATTGAAACACAAAATCCATTCATAGGATTTAATATGTCACACAAGTTGACTGACAAGCGCAAAAATTAAATTTAGTGATGAATCAATCGATGCGGCTTTAATATCAACCGTTTAAACTAAGTTTTCGGCTATTTTTAGTCTCCCAAGACTTCGGTCAATTTTAGATTCTTATTAAGAAAAGTGGCTTTTTTGATCACTTAGGTGACTTAGGTCATTTTGAGAACATTATTTTTATAAAAAAGTAAATTCTTGGATTATCTTCACCTTTCTATATAGTCTCGCAAACCTGAAAGTCTGATCAAAACTAAGCTAGAAACATCTACCGGTATTGATAAAATTAACCGTGATTACATTAACCTTCCAGTATATTGAATCAACGTCAAATCGCGCTTAAAATCCAACTATTTTTCAATCTTTCGACTCATTCTAACTGACTGCACAAACCCCGGTTTCACTCCCCCATTCGTTCAGTAGATAAATATGAATCTCTGAAGACAACATGATTCACTTCGCATCCCTTGGACAAGTATACAATACTGCCTAATTGGCTGAACGGATCCGTTACGGTGGAAAGATAGTAGATCCAGATATAATCACCATTATGTTGCCAACTGTATGCAAGTGCATTTCCATAGTAACTATAGACCCTCTCAATGGTCAAATCAGAGCAATAAGCATGAGAAACATTACAAACACCATTTTATTTGCACGCGTCATTTAAGAATTTGCTTTATAAGCCAAAAGTGAAATAAGTGTATACAAATTATTCATTTAAAATTTGTTTGTATATTAAACTGAGAAGTTAAAGATAGGGGTAGGGCGGAGTGAATGATGAAAAGAGGGATGAGGAGGGAATGGAAGGGAGGAGGGGCGAATAAGGGATTTCCCAGCATCCCCAGTTTGAGCTCGGTGAATATGAGCCGCAAGTTTAAAGGGCAACACGTGCCAAACTAAATCCAAACCAGGCTGAGTATCGGATGTGAGCGGACTGGTGTTTGGTCAGTGAAAGTTGAAATGGAATCCACCTCAAGATTGGATCAAGCAACAGGTAGTAGAGTTAAAGAAACGAACTCGACCAGTGCAGCTGGAATTGACATTTCTTTAAGGTAAGTTTTCAAGTTATTTAAAACTTTATAACAGTGAAGAAAAAGTAGATTTCTACTTAGAATTTATTGGAAATCACATTAAAGTAATTGCTTTCAATCGCTTAAAAACGCTATAAGATCATTGGAAAGTAAATTAAACACCGTTTACTTTTTATTCTGGAAAGCAACTTTTGTAATTCTTTTGCAGCATAAAATATTTGTATGAGATCTTCAATTACTTTTATTAGGTATTATAAATTACTGTCAAGAAATTTCCACTGTAATATTCAACTGTTCAATATGAAATGGCCAGTAACTTTTTCTAGTTTGGAAAGACAAATATATAACAATTTTCAATTTGTGGAAGTCCACTTTTTCTTGCATTGCAAAGTCTTTGTAAATTAATTAATGAATTTAAAGCAAATATTTCATTTGTAAAATGAATATGATATTTCATTAAGCAAAATTTTCATTTTAAAAATCCTTACAAGATTTTTAAAATGAACATTAATATTCATTTTAACATTCACTACAAGATTTTTTTTTATTTGATGTAAAAAGTTATATTATTATAAAAACGTGTGCAGTACTTTAACAATTCATATCAATTTCCACTATTATATTACAAAAACAAACACAAAACTGACTTTCACCTTAATTTCAGTCAAATCACGTCAGACATTCTGCAACATGCATTGTACGGCAAGCGAACAATTGTTAATGAGGACGAAGGTAGTACAGATTTCTTTACTTTTTTCTTCTCATTTGTAAATCCCGCTTAAACTCTTTCAGTACTTCTACTTCCCAATCTCTCTAACATCCCTACAGAAGTACGCTTAGCTTCATCTAGAATACCTGGTCAAACTTTAGGAGTATTTTCAAATACCTGGATATGTGAAGGAACCAAAATGGGCCCAATTTCAGGCAAAGTACAAAAACCAACAAATTCGTCTAAGGATAATTGTTGGGCTTGGGAGGTACATTGTAAAAATTTAATATTTTCTCTACATAAAAATCCTTAAAAACCGATTATATTTCAGGTATTTGATTTGTCTAATGACGGTCAGCTTGTTCACATACTAGATGCAAGTGATGAGAAAGCTCGATGTTGGTTGCATTATGTAAATTGTGCCCGAAATGAACAAGAACAAAATTTAGAAATTGTACAAAATGGGAATGATATTTATTTCAGGGTTATTAAAGTAAGTTGTGAGGAAATGTATGGTAATTTATTTTGTTTATACAGAGTTTACTGATGAATTTTTAAGAGTATTCCACCAAACCAAGAACTTCTTGTGTGGTATGGAACAACGCAAAGACTTTACTTGGGTATACCAGGGATTGGAGTTGTAACTGTGACTGATACTGCAAAACAACGTGTTGGTAAGTTGGGTGCAATTAAAAACTAACTGTTTTTATTTCACTAAATATTAGCAGAAAGTTTCCACAACAATTTTTTTTGATTGATTTAAGCAGACGTCGCATAATTGAAATAATTAACTACTAAAACCATACAATTTTCATTATCAATACTTGTAGGGAATTTTCAGCAATTAATGCAATTTTTACAATTAATGCAATTTCTAAAAATCTGCAATAATCTTTTTAAATGTAACTAATTGCAACAATATAACAATTCTGC
>JAQIXT010002526.1:0-10578 GCA_034700445.1 Stenotaenia linearis | reverse complement strand
CATTGAATTTCTCACTATTTTCATTGAATTTCTCACTATTTTCATTGAATTTCTCACTATTTTCATTGAATTTCTCATTATTTTCATTGAATTTCTCACTTACATTGAATTTCTCACATTTTCATTGATGACGTGCATAAAAATGAAGATGGTGTAAAGATTTTGATTTTATCACAGGTAGCACATGGCCATAATGGCATGGGACCTTAATAATACATCTACCTCCTCACTATTTTCATTTCATTTTTGATTTACTTGCTATTTTTATTGAATTCAATGTTCTACTCCTTACCATTAATTTATATTGAATTATGTACTATTTTATTCAATAACTTCTATCCTAGACATTTATTGCTCATTTTTACTCTCGTTGTATATTTTTTAATACATTTCCCATTGTCTTGTTGATTTATCACCGGATTAATTGATTTATATTGCATTATCTTTTCTTTTCTATTCAATTTCCCACTACTTTCCACTGAAACAATTCACCAGTCAAACATTACTGACTTTCATCCAACTCCACCATTTCATTCACTCTCTCAACCCTTTAAACACATCAAACTCCTTTCACCACCTCAAAAAACAAACTTCACCAAACCCATTTCCTTCATCTCTTTATTATACACATTCAATTCACTTTATCCTCAAATTTATGTACAATTTATGTGCTTAAATACAAAAATCCTTAATACGGCCATTCCTAAACCAAAATATTTTAATTCCCTCCACCAACATACAAGGAAACATTTTTTCCTTTTACACAATATTTTTTAAGCAAAAAAAAAAAAAAAAAAAAAAAAAAAAAAAAAAAAAAAAAAAAAAAAAAAAAATCTTTTGAAATGCAAAACACCATCTTTCATTCATTACATTTCTTCTCTTCTTCATTCATTAATTCTTCGCCATTGAATGACGGAATTGTTGAAGAATTCCTCAAAGACAACCTTCCATTCTTCTCAAATCCGTGCGCAGACTCGAGTAAGAAGATCATTTATAATCGTACTCTACTTTTTTTCGCTTGTCACACACGAAATCGCACAAAATGAAAAATCAACGCCTCCATCTTTGAAAAAATGAAATTAATGATTTTTTTACGGACGGATCTCATTATAATTATAACCTACTTATTGTGAATTAAAAAATCGTTTTATTTCTTATTTTCCTAATTCTGTGTCATAAAAGGGGAACAGAAAGCGCTGAGCGTCCCTCTTGGTCGACCAAAGGTCGCCTGTGGACTGGAAACATTTCCATATTAATGAATGGAGACGCCTGTGCACTGACTGACCCTAGAAGACACAAATAAAAAGAATGCTGGATTGCACCTACACAATGGGAAAGTCGTCATGTTTTTTTTTTGTTGGTTCGAATGGGGATGGAGTTGGAAGTTTGGTTTGGGGGGATGAGGGAAAATGTGTTGTTTTGATTAATAAATTTTGATTAGTTTTGGTGTTTGATTTAATGTGAGAAGTTTTAGATGTTGTTATATTCAATTTGATTGATTTTGATAGTTGGTCAATATGTGACCAATTTGATTGTTTTTGACTGTTGTTCGTTTATTTTTTGGCTGCTATTCAAATTGATCAAAGTTGATGAGAGTTCAAATTGACTAGTTTTTTTTATTGTTGTTCAGACTAACTAATTTTTGACTGATATCCTCAAATTGACTATTTTTTTGTTGTTCAAATTGACCATTTTTTGGTTGTTCAAATTAACCATTTTTTGACTTTTGTTCAAATTTACATTTTAGATCAAATTGAACCAATTTGATGAGTGTTATAATTGATTTTTTGATCAAATTGATCAAATTTGACGAGTGTTCAAATTTTCATCAATTTAATCATCATTCAAACTAATTAATTTTCTCAACTAGACCAATTTTCATCATTTTTCAATTTGACCAATTTCCATTGTTATTTTCCTCAAATTGACTAATTTAATCATTATTTTCCTCAAATTGACCAATTTCCATTGTTATTTTCCTCAAATTCACTAATTTAATCATTATTTTCTTCAAAAAAAAAAATCAATTCAATCAGTACTTTCTCCAAACTGATTAAATTGAGTATTTTCATCAAACAACCCAATCCAATCAATCCCAAACACTACAATCCAATCACAAACACAATACCTCACTCACTCCTCTCTTACATCACCATTCCATCCCACAACCAAACAAACCAAAAAAAAACAAAAAAACAAAAAAAAAACATCACATTAGCCACATGTCCTTTCACTTTCCTCCACAAAAACACCCAAACCAAACATCAACACCCTCCCCCCCACACTCAAACTTCACACTATTATTATGTAAAATGTCATCTATAAATCCAAACCCAATAAAGCGGCCACTGTGGGCAGTGAGGCCGCCACCTATAATCGACATTAACTGGCTGCTCCCCCCGTGCGTCATCCAAACCAGCAATCAGTGCCAGTGGACGCACCAATTCACACCCACACCTCGTCCCGGGGACACACCACCACCCCTCTGACGTCACAGACAACCTCCAAACCAAATCGCATGACTCGAAACGGAGAAAAGGAGGAAACCACCGACTTGTCTTACCAATCCTCACTCCTTTGGCTTCACGTAGGTGTCGCAGTGGGCTTCTTTCTTTATGTCCACGTTGTTTACGACTCGTTTTTCCTCCAATCGAATCGTCGATTTCGCTCATTTCCATTTTATTTCAATTTTTATCTCGAAATCAATTAGTGACGTGACTGACGTGGTGTAATTAATCACCGCGGCCTCGGAACTCGTTTGTTTTTTGAAAGACACGGAATAATTGTTGGTTTTATTCAATGGATAGGAGATAATTAAATTTAAGTGTTTGCCAACTGTGTTTGGTGGGGAAGTTCGGGGGCAGCGAGTGGATGGTTTGTTGTGGGTTGGAGGGTTGATTTTTTGGTTGTGTAAAGAAGGGGGTTGGGTGGGGTTGGGGGGGATTAGGAAGGGTATTGTTGAAGGTGATTGTGGTTGGGGGTTTGGGGGTTTGGTAATGAATGGGTTGATTGGAGGATTGGGTGTTTGTTTGGATGATTTTTGGGTTTTTAAGGTTTTTTTTTTTTAAATTCTAATTTTTTTTTTTTTTAAATTGGGGATTGGGTAGAGTTGGGGTCTGGGGGAAGGTATTATTTGCTGGTTTACATTTTTTTTTCTTTATGGATTTTTCAAGTTTTAACCCTATTTTTGCATTTTTACTCGTTTTAAAAAAATTTTAATTTGTATTTTAATTGAATTTGAAATTTTGTTTGATTTTTAAATTTCTGCTTAAAGTTTACAATGTTTATTTCAATTTTTAAATTTTTAGTTAAATTTTATATTTCTAACCATTTTTCATATTTTACATGAATTTTTAAACTTTTTTACTTGAATTTACACAGTTTGCACGCATTTTTGAATTTTTACTTGAATTTTATATAGTTTTCACTTTTCAGGAATATTTAAAGTTTTTACTCCAATTTTCACATCTGACATTTTCTATCTCAAATTCATTAATTTTTCCCACACATTTTTAAATTTTTAAATTTTTCCTCAAATTTTTCAATTTCACGAAATTACAATTTCCAACCAGAATTTCCTGCTTCCCAACTTTCAAACTTCAAATTTCCCACAATTCCACCACCATCTACCTCAAATCCCACCCCAAAACAACAACAAACACAAAGATAAAATAAAACCACCTCTCCAATACACCAAAAAACTTACAACCCCCCCCCCCCCACCCCTCCCATCATCCCTTTCTCACGACCACACGCCACAACCGACTTTCTTATCTAAATCCACAAGCTTCATTCACATCTCAACGGCCACCTGCTTTCACAACCTACCAAACTCGCCCTGGGAAAAAACAAACTTCACACAACCGAGTGAGCAAAGGGTTTTATACTCCAACCAAAAAAAAAAAAAAAAAAAAAAAGCAAATTTTTTTTTTTTTTTTTAAATAAAATTTTTAAATTTTTTTTGGCATCACAGTATGACGCTTGTTCCTACACAAGGTTAAGTCAACACTGAAAAAACTGAAAACTTAAATTTTTTCACTATCAACTTGTAACAAGTCGAAAGTCTGGCAAAGATTTGTTGCTGTAATTAGAACTTAATTGAGCGGTTTCGCATTCTTTGATGCGCGAGAAGAGGAAGCGCAGTTGAGACCGAGTGTTGCCAAACAGAGCACGTCGTTGTACCTGACACACTGCAACTTTTAATGTAATTTGCACCGATTGTAAAATAAGCAAATTACGTTATGAGTCAAGAATTTAGAGGCAGGGCCAAGCTGCATCTGGTTCAACCTCCAAATCACGCCACAAACACGCAACAGGTGAATAAGAATTATTTCTATTAAATGTTTGAAAAAAATGTAGTTGACCTATCGTTTTTACTCATTTCTCCAACGTAAACAGTCGAATTGGATCTCGAGTATAGAAAAATCATCTACTTTATTGACTTGTCCATCATTCATTTCGTGTTTCGGCCTCGTTGGCCATTTATGGGTCGTTTCTATTTTTTTTCTTCGATTTTTTTTTTTTTTAATTTTTTTAAATTTGTGATTTTTTGGTTTTGTTTGAGTTAAATTTGGTTTCGGCAATGGTTTTTGAAGAAAAATTGAAAAAGTGGTTGTGATTGTTTAATTTATTATTTAAATGAGGTAATTAATCATGTGTTTTAACCTGTTTTTGGTTGTTTTTTTTTGGTGGGGAAAGTGAGAGTGAATCATTGTAACAATGTGAGATTAATTGGTTACAATGTTGAATTGATATTTTTTGGGAGATGGTAGATGTGTGTTGTTGGAAAGTTGAAATAATGGTAATAAATTAACAATAGATTGTCGAAAACCAGAAAAAAGTATTGCAATAATGCGTAAAGTGAGTAAAACTATTAAAAATTCATTGCAATAATGCTTGACATATAATAAAAGAGCCAATTCATTGCAACAATACTCAAAACCTGTAAAACTATTCAAAACTTCACTGCAACAATACTTAAAATCAATAAAACTGAAACAATGCTTTGAAATCAATAAAACTGAAACAATGCTTTGAAATCAATAAAACTATTGAAAAATCATTGTAACAAAACTCAAAATGAGTAAAACTTAAAAAAATTCATTGCAACAGTGCTTAAAAACAGTTCTAAAACACCTCTATAATGCTTAAAACAATAGCAAATCCATTGCAACAATGTACAAACCTCACACAAAACCCACAAAACCACTTATTACTTAAATCAATATTTTTATTTACTTTTATTTATACAAATAATTTTTTCACATCATCATGAGTAATTGACACTAAAAAAAAAAAAATCAGGAAATAGATTCAAAACAAGAAACCGCAATGTTATAAATTATTCAATGAAGGATTTCAATAAAATTAAAAAAAAAAAAAAAAAAAAAATCAATTTTAATTTTAATTTTACGAGCACAGAGCAAGGTAAAAATTTTTCTATTAAAAATAATGAGAAGTGGCATTATTCTAATTCACGGAATTGAACCAGGCGAAAGAAACAAGTTTTCGTCATGATGCAATCAGCCCAGGCGCAAAAACTTGACAAAAACACCTTTCAAATTTAGCTGATGATGGCAATTATGGCGTCAGCGCAAATTAGCAGCAAAGAGGGAATCGTAAAATTGGAATAAATTGATTTCATTTCACTTTTAATGCTTTTTTCAAAGCGCAACAAAACAGTTTATCTACTGTTACCAATTTAGGCCAAAGTAGAACGTGTTAAATCTTACCTCGTAGTCGACATATATATGGAGCAGATAGTAATTAAGAAACACACCCTTTGGAGTTTGATTTGGTTATTTGTTTATTGGATAATTGGGATTTAGCGTTTTTTAAAAAAATTTTTTAATTTTTTAATTTTTTTTTTGGTTTTGGATTTTTTTTTCGAAGTGATTGTGGGATGTTTGGGTGTTGGCTGTTGAGTAATTGAAATTTAGTTATTAAAAGTAGAATTGAAGCGATTTCGATTTCGAAAATTCATCGCAACAATATTTCAATTAAAAGAAATCAATTTCGAAAGAGTTTTTTAAAAATATTTAAATTTCGAGAAAAAAAAAAGTTCGGATCGAAGTATTTTCGAGAGAATTTATTTCGAATCGAGTTGATTTCATTATATATCAGGTGGATTTTTCGAAAAATGTAATTGTCGAAATTAATGGGATTTGAAATCTTTCGAAAAAATTCCAATTTGATTCAATTTCGATTTTTAATATTTTTTCGAAATTAATTCAATTCGAAATCTTTTTTTAAAAAAAATAAAAAAAACAAAAAATTAAACTCCCGAATTGAGTTTCTTTTTCGATTTAATTTCAATTCCAAATCATTTATTTTCGAAAAAAAATCCAATTCAATTCTAATATTCCACATTTTTTCGAAATTAATTCAATTCGAAATCTTTTTTTTTCCCGAAAAAAATTCAAATTCAATTAATTCCAATTTTCCACATTTTTTCGAAAAAAAATCTCAATTCGAAATCTTTTTTTTCCGAAAATAATTCCAATTTTCCACATTTTTCGAAATTAATTCAATTCAAAATTTTTTCCAAAAAAAAATCCCAACTTGATTCAACTTCTTATTTTCAGCAAATTTTCAAAAAATCTTTTTCCACAATACAAATCCACAATTCGAACACTTCCAACTCGATTAAATTATCCCCTAAAACAAATTCCACACCAAAACACCATTATATCTTATTATAACAACCAAAATTATTATTTTTCTAATCCCACACTACTCAACTCAATTTCCTCAAATTTATAATGTTAATTACAACGTTCACTTGATAAGTTATGAGTAAATAGGCTTGTTTTTCGATTGATTTGTATACTAAGCAGACCTTCCTTGTTGCAACTTTGACATTTGTAGGGACTTGAAGGTTGTTGCAAGTGTCAAATGTTTTTTACTCGATAAAAAATTGTTTCGAAAAATTAATATTCAACTGTACAAATTACTAAATAAAAAGTTGTGTTAAGCAACGACAAATTACATCATGAAATATATTACGTTGCACTTTTTTAGGGGAATTTTTTGCTGAGTTACTAAAAGTTAGTCATATGACTAATTTGGATTCTGGAAATTTTTTTTAAATTATTTTATTTTGGTTTGATTTTTTTGGGAGTTTGTGTATATAAATGGTTGGTGTGTCTTGGTTGTCGCCTTAAATGGGAGAAAGTGGTTTTTGGTTGGGGATTTTTGTGGTTTTTGGTTTTTTTTGGGAGGTGAATAAGGGAGTTTTGGATTTGATGTGTGGGGAAGGGATGTTTTGGTAAAATTTGGGATTTTGTAAGATTTTTATGTTGAGTTTAGTTGAATTTTCGGGCAAAATTATTAAAGATTTAATCAAAATGTCCAAAATTTTGACCAAAAATACCTATTTTTAATTTCCAATCTAAAAAACTTATATTTTAGTTTTAAAAACGTCAATTTTGAATATAAAAACGTAAAATAACTTTCAAAAACTGCAAATTTTAATCAAATCCTAAATTTCTCACAAAAAAAACTTTAAAAAAATTTCAAATTTTAGTGTAAAAAATCATAAATTTCAACCTCAAAATCATAAAATTTCATCCCAAAATGGCAAAATTTCACATTTCCAACACTAAAAACCCAAAATTCAAATCGTAAATCCCAAAATCTTATTTCATCAACCCATAAAAACCCAAAATCGATCTTTGTCAACTTTTAAAACACCACAATCCACCTTTCTCAACCCATAATCTCCCAACATCCCATTTATAGAACCCTTAAAAACCCCCAAATCCAACTTTACCAACCCTAAAACCCCAAAAACACAAAACTTCAAACCAAAACCCACACCATAATCATCCAAAACCCACACCTAAATAAATTAATCATCCAAAACCCAAACTCACCAAAACCACTCAAAAAACAGCAAAAAACCCCACCAAAAACACCCAACTTCCGTCTTCCGAACCTCCGATCCCTTTTCCAGACCACCTGGGCACATACCTGCGTGGGCCGTAGTGTAATTTCACTGACCATGAAGCATTGACGCAAGCAACCAACCAACTGCCCTAGGGTGGGCTACCGTTTGGTCAACAAAAGGAAAACCACAAGCAACATTCTTCCAAACCCAACGTTCACCTCCAAAATCGCTCCAAAAAATCATAAAAACTAATCAAACATCCATAGAAATGAAAAATCTCTTTTTTTCCTTTCATATCTATAAACCCTATAATTTAATTTTTATTGAATGAAATTTAAAGCGCCAACGTGATCGTAAATTTTAACTTATTCTTCCCTCCCTTTTTTATGACTCGTATTATGAATTAGAGAAAAGGTAAAAGGGAAATCATCCGAACGTCGTCTTTTTACCTTCTGGTGCAGTGGCACCCACGTCCCACGTTCAAATGGAACCCCTGCTGCGTTCTCTTGCCGACTTTATACGTCGTTTTGCTGTTATTTATTGCGGTGTATGGCGCCAAGCATCGCAAATCTGATTTTCGAAGATTTACAATAATTAAATTTGTCGTTAAAAAAATGTTTATTGAAATCACTGGTTTGGTTGTTGTTTTTGTTTTTTTCATTCGTGTTTGGTCTTATGTATTAAAATTGGCCAAATTGACTTTGAATTTGGTAAGTAAGGCAATAGGAAGGTGAAAGTGGGCTAAGAATTCATTTATTTTGGTATTTAAGAGCTAAAATGGAGTGGAAATGATCTAAAAGTCATCAAAAGTGGTCATAAAAGTCAATTTACTTATTTCAAAGGGACTAAAATAATCTAAAATTGACTTGAAAGTGGTCTTTAGGTTACTTTACTTAGGATTTGAAGATCAATATGGTCAAAAAGTTGTTGTTAAATAACTTTGTTTTTTAGAACTAAGATATCAAAATTGACCAAAAATGGTCCAAAAAGTGACAAAAAGTGGTCTTAAGTCACTTTACTTAGGAAAAGAGACCAAAAAGTGGTCTTTAAGTTACTTTACTTAGAAAAATAGACTAAAATTGACCAAAAGTAATCCAAACAGTGGTCTTCAGGTCACCTTATTTAAGAATATACATCCAAAACGGTTAAAAGTGAGTAAAGGTGGTTTTCGAGAAATTTTATTTAGGAAAAAAGACCAAAAAGTAGCCTTTAAGTCACTTAACTTACAAACAAGAGACCAAAACTGACCAAAAAGTGATCTTAAACAAAACCAATTTTATTTACTTAAGATCAAGCCACTAAAATCGATCAAAAATGTCCAAAAGTCACATTTCTTCACCAAAATCATCCACAAAATTACAATCTTTAAACTCAAAAAAAAAAAAATCAACTTCACAAATTACCTCACATAACCTTTTACATTTCAAAACACAAAACGGTCTCTTTCAATGAAAAAAAAAAAAAAAAAAAAAAACACAAATTTTATTCCTCAATTTACCGTTAGTTAATTTTAATTTACACCTGACGAGGACACCTGGACACGAAGGTCCATGCAAAAGGCACGTGGAGTGAAATTTTAAGTGTGAACACCTGGATCAAGTCGCAATTCCATGCAAATCAAGTGATAATTACATGTTTAGTCTGTTAATTCTCTCAATGGAGCATATTCATGTATGAATGAAATGTTTCGAGTGATTCATCCACTTTAACAGGTGTTCACCACCTGAAAACTCACGTCACCAGCCCGCCGGCTTCTGGTTGGCATCGCAAGCAAAAGTCTATTAAAATTAGGAGCCTCGAGCTGGGAAAGAGGAAGGAAAAAAGTTTGAAAAAAGTTTGAAAAAAATTTTTAAAAAATTTTAAAAAATTAAAAAAAAGTGGAAATGAAAATGAAATGTTTGAAAAAAGTTGAGATAATGAATGGTGGTTGAATTAATCTGGTTTTTGGAATTAGTGGCTTAGTAAAGATGTCGATCATGATGTAATTATGGTGGTGTGTAATTATGATGGGGTTTTTTGGTGAGTTAGATGGTTATTGGTTGTGTTGGAATTTTTTTTTTTTCAGTTTTGGTTGAGTTTGGTGGGAGGTGGGAGGGATTTGGTGTAAATAATGTATAATAAAAAAAATTAAAAAGGAAAAGAGTTAAAATTTATTAGAAATTTAAATAAATTTTCATTCGATTCTGCAAAATTTTTGGTAATTTTTCTGCAATTCTGCTGGAAATCTGCAATTTTTTGTGATTTTACTCAAATATTTATTTCTGCAATTTTTAAATTTTATGTTATAATATTAAATTTTTAAAAAATTGTTATTTTTCAAAAATTGAGGGAAATCAGCAATTCAATTCTACAAATTGAGGGTTTTGTGCAATTCTATAAAATCTGAAAAAATTATTTTTTTGTCATTTTGTAAATGTTGCATATTTTAATGTTGTTCCATAACTTTTTTGTTATTTTGTAAAATCTGCTATTTTTACACTAAAATTAAACAAAATCTGCAACTTTTAAACAGAAATTCAACAAAATCTGCAAAGTTATGGGAAAAAAAAACCCCATAAAACCTGCAACATTTACAACAACAACAAAAACTATACAAAATCCTCACCTTCGCCCACAAAAAAAAAAAAAAAAAATTAACCCTTCACTTCCCAACACCCCTAAAACACCACACCAACCCTCCAACCCCCCCT
>JAQIXT010002525.1:0-10580 GCA_034700445.1 Stenotaenia linearis | reverse complement strand
TTTTTTATAAGTCCACGAGTTTGCGCACTATTGACAATTGTTTTTCTGGAAGCATTTCCTCACTTCTCATTGTTGTTAAAACTAATTGAAATGAAAAAAAAAGTTTTATCTGAATATTTTATTCCTTTTGTTGATGTTTTGGATTTTTTATGGTTCATATAGACATAATTGAGAAAAACTGATTTCCTTTAAAAATGACGTTGCCTTTGTTATTTTTAGTTCTCATCGTCAGCCACATGGAGCGTGAATGTTCTTCTTCATTTCCCAACCACTGCCATCTGGTATTTGTTTTTGATATTTGTTTTTCCCATTTTATTCATATATGAGAAGTAAATAAACGTATGTGTGTGTGTTATCATATTTTAATGCACAATTAGATACTTAAAATAGTTTTTTGAAATAATTTTGCTATATTTTCTTAATTTAATTCTCTGATCTTCACATCGCTGGCAATGATCAAAGTGAAACATTTCTCGATGTCATTTGTCGATGTCCATGATGTTAATTCATTGAGAATGTATGGCCAAAGATGTTCATTTCCGATATACTTTAAGGTGTTTGACATTCACCAAAGGAATTTACAGTACGAGTGAAGCGACTGCAATGCTGTGTAGCACACTTTGGCCAGAAGTAAGTATACGAAATATGAATAAAAGATTGATTTTGATAGTACAGTCAAGGTCTGGTGAAATGAAATTTAATTCGCTAAATGTCAGTGAATTTAGTACTTTATTGTAATCGATAATTAGCACAGTGAAGCACAGTGCTGTACTTAAAAACAAAAGATTGAAGCTTTTGCTATGATTTCAAATCACTTTAATCACTTTAGTCGAAAATTTCTCATTAAACTTCTATTATTTCACATTCCAGGCGATCATATCTACGAAGAAAACCATAGACTTGCGGCATTTTCTGGCTTCTGCAAATGCAAATGGCGGCTTTCAAATCGGTTGAATGAGTTCTATTTTTTCTCGCGTTAATTTTACGATTACAGCCATTAGAAGTGAGAACGTGCTCAATCAACGGTGTAAAACGAGAGAAATCGAGTAAAATGAGGTAAATTTTAGGATTTAGGATTTTAAGGATTTTTATTTTATGTAGAGCGCCGTTGTTAGTCTAAATACGCGTTAAATCGTGGAATTTTTACGCGTCTACGCTGATTGAAAAATGTAATTAAATTTTTAAAAACTAATTTTTACATGCTGCAATATAATTTAAATCTTTTCAGGCCGTGATTTGCTGCAGTTTATTTAAATTTGAACGTTGTCTACAGTGGATTTTGGTGAGAAAATCAAACAAGCAAGAATATAGTAAGTTAAAAAATTCACAAAAAAAAGAAAATTGTCAACTGATTTCTTCTTTACTCCAATAGGAAAATGAGCAAAAGAAAAACACATTGTACGACTGATTCACGTCTCTATCTTCTAACATTTGGAAGATGCGGTCCAATAGATGATTTCTGCTAGAGTGCTGTTTCCCAGGTAGATTTTTCCAACATTTTTGCTCGCATCTCTGAAACCAAAAGTGGTAGAACCGTGGATGCAGTACTAAAATGAAAACAAAGCCTCCCCCATCACTTTCCATAGCAGATTTGGAAATTTCAGAATTTTTTCACCCATTTTAGGCTGTTTCCACTCATTTCAGAGCAATTCCAGTGAAAATAGCAATTTTTGGCCACAGAATCCCATGCATAGTAATATTCTCTTGTTACTCCTGATCTATAGGAGATTAGGGTACCCGAAAATCCACTTATTTCTGACGCAAATAAAAAAGTTTCTTTCATTCTAACGAATGCTGATCCGGTGATCACAAGTCCTCGGCCAACGATACCCAACATCCAACATGTAGGTGGCATGCAATGCAGGAAAGCAAAACCCGTGGCGGAGGAATTTGAAGATTTTATTCGAAGATCTGGAGAAAACGGGTTTATAATGTTCAGTTTGGGATCACTTGCTCAGTCTCAATACTTACCGAAAAGTAGTGTGAAAGAACTCTTAGAAATGTTTTCTCGTTTAAAGCAAAATGTAATTTGGAAATTTGAAAGAGAACTCGATGAAAAACTTCCGGTCAATGTAAAGATAACAAAATGGTTGCCGCAACAAGATCTTTTAGGTAATATATTAAAGATTTTAGTAATTGTGAACTCTTACTTTGAAACTGAATTATTTTTTAGGTCATCCTAAAATCCGACTTTTTATTACTCACGGCGGGATGTTGGGTTTGCAAGAAAGTGTTTATCACGGAGTACCAGTCGTGGCCATTCCGCTTTTCGCTGAGCAACCAGGAAATGTGGCTCGTGTAGAAGAAATTGGCATTGGAGTGAAATTGGATTTTCCAAATATATCTGGGGCTAGTATGAATGAGGCAATAAGCAGAGTTCTCGATGATAAAACGTAAAAACCATCTGAAAAGCTGCGATTTCATTTCTGCATTTAATTGAATTATATTTTATTCAGTTACGCAGACAACGCGAAAAAATATTCGACTATTTTACGCGACTTCGTTGAGAATCAAGTTGAAAAGGCGGCCTATTGGGTAGAGTATATAATTCGCCATAATGGAGCTGAACATTTGAAGATTATTGCTGTAGATGAACTTAATTTTTTCCAATATTTTTTACTGGATATATTTCTTTTCATACTTTTCATCTTTGCAGTTCTGTCATTTACTTTTGTTAAAATAGCACAACGAATTGTAAATAAACTTTTTAAATAAAATCACTAAATAATCATAGTAAAAAAACGTTATCGCAATAATTTATTTTATAGGTTCAAATAGTTATCATGCACTTTCCCATGATATCAAAGAATCAGTAATGATAAGAACATATAGAAACTTCTTATCACTGTCATTATTTTATCCCGTTCGATCAAAATGAAGTCATTTCTTCTTCTCTTCGGTTTTTTCTGTAATATTGTACAGGGGTACAATATACTCTATCTAACACCTGCAGCATCAAGAAGTCATATGAATGTTTTCGAGCCCTTAATTCAGGAGTTGGCAAAACGAAATCATCAACTAACAGTCATTGCTCCTTATCCTTTAACCAGACATCAGCAAAACATCCGTGAAATTCTTACAGACAAGAAAGAACTCGATCCTTCGAAACTGTCAAAACAATTTTTCGAAAGTGGTGGAGCTACATCAGTGTTTTCCGTTACATATTTTAAGTACATCATGGCACCGTCTTGCGAATCCTATTTGACGCACCCAGAAGTCAAAGCATTAATCAAAAAAGGCAAACAGTTTGATGTCGCAATTATAAACAGCATTTTCAACGAGTGTGCGATGGCAACTGCTCCACTGTTGGCAAAAACCATCGTAATACATTCTCCTTCGAGCCTAGTTCCATGGAATCATGCTATTATTCCTCGACCTCCATCTTTTGTGCCATTAAACATCGTTGGACTCGGTTCAAAAATGAATTTCTTCCAACGTCTTGAAAATTCAATCTCGGGGATAATTTTGAGGTTAATTGTAGATTACGATTACATCCCATACATCCAGAAAACAATTGCAAACAATTTACGCCAAAATCCTTCAATAACTGAAGCAGCAAAAATGGTTTCTTTTACACTCACCAATGCTGATCCAGTGATTACTCCTCTTCACCCATCAATGCCGATGGTTGTTAACGTTGGTGGATTGCATTGCAGAAAAGCAGAATCTTTGCCAAAAGAATTCGAAGATTTCATTCAAAGTTCTGGGGAAAATGGATTTATTTTGTTTAGTTTAGGATCAAATGCGCAGTCGAAAGATATGCCGAAAGATATGGTAACTGGTTTATTGCGAGCCTTTTCTCGTTTGAAGCAACACGTCATTTGGAAGTTCGAAGAAGAGTTAGAAAACTTGCCTAAAAATGTTAAAATTAGTAAATGGCTTCCACAAAAAGATATTTTAGGTGAGTTTTTGGATTCAGATAATTTGAATTTTGTGGTATTAACATTTTGAACTTACAGGACATCCTAAAATTCGACTGTTTATAACTCATGGTGGAATGTTGAGTTTGCAAGAAAGTGTTTATAACGCAGTGCCACTCATAGCCATACCTCTGTTTGCTGAACAGCCTGGAAATGTTGCTCGAGTTGTAGAAATTGAAATTGGGGTTAAATTGAGTCTACTCAATTTAACTGATGTCAGCATGTTTGAAGCTATAAGCACAATACTTGGAGACAAAAAGTATTTAAATATTTATTTAAGTTTGATGGATAATGCCGTATTATTTGTTTTTCAGATATGCTAATAATATGAAAAGATACTCAAATATATTTCGCAATTTTGTGGAGAATCAAGTAGAAAAGGCAGCGTTTTGGATTGAATATGTTATTCGCCATCAAGGCGCTCCTCATTTTGGAAGTCCAGGAGAAGAGTTGAATTTTGTCAAATATTTTCTATTGGATGTTATTTGTTTTATGTTAGTTTTGATCTCGATTCTAATTTGGGGTATTGTTAAGTACGCTAAAATTTTAATACAGATTGGTAGAAGTAAGAAAAATAAAGTTGTCTGAAAAAAAAAATTATTGTAATGTACATTGAATTACCCTAAGAACTAAGGTATCATTAAGCAATTTTTTTAGTTTTAACTTCAAAAAGGCATATTTTTCAAATTCTCTTGAGATTGAATCAATATAAACAACTAGCTGAAGGATTTATCATACATCCATTTATCTTCAATATTCGACAACAGATAAAGTTATTTATTTAACACCAAAACAATTCAATGGTTTTTAGAAGATAAGATATACAAGCAAATCAGTGATATTCAACTGTCAGCGCCAGTAGACCAGTGGTTAGCGTGCTCACCTCTGGGCCCAAGGGTTCCAGGTTCAAACCTGACCGAGGTCGGTGATTTTTCTGGGCGAGGAAAATCGAGTGGCGTTCCTTCGGAGGGGAATTTAAGCAGTCGGTCCTGTGTTTGAAAGATTTTCCCCCACATAAAAGATCCCCAGAGTGGCAAAATTTCCAGGAGGAGTACTTGGCTCCTGGCGTTCTTGTTTAGCTATTGTAGCAGAAATTAGGCCGACGTTAAATAAGATATCTACCTACCTACCATTAATTTCAACTACTTTGCACACTTTGCTGAAAAGTTTAACAACTAGCTAAAGGATTTATCGCACATTCGCTTATCTTCAATTTTCGACAACAGATAAAGTTATTTATTTAACATCAAAACAATTCAATGGTTTTTAGAAGATAAGATATACAGCAAATCAGTGATATTCAATTGCAAATACGCCTTCAAAAATGAAGCTTCTAACGATATTCTTCTTCTTAGTATTATATGGTTTCAGTAATGCACACAAAATCCTCTACTTAATGCCTATTACGACAAAGAGTCACATTTTTGTTTTCGAGCCATTGATTCGAGAATTGGCAAAGCGAAATCATCAAGTAACCATTGTATCGCCGATACCTTTTTTCAATATGAAAAATGTCCAAGAAATCATTTTGGATAGGGTAGAAGGTCTTACTCCAGACATCGTTTCTGCAAGCATTATGTCACAGATTGGAATCCACGTTTTCAACGATTTTATTTCATTTAAATACTTTGCTGCTCCACTATGTGAGAAGTATTTGGAGAACAAGCAAGTGAAAGAATTACTGAAAAATGGAAAACAATTCGACGTCGTACTTATCGATGCTGTTTTGAATGAGTGTGCCATAGCGACTGCTCCACTGTTAGGAAAAAACATTATATTACATAGTACAACTAGTCTATTGCCTTGGATGCCATCAGCCGCCCCATTTCCCCTCTCGTACGTACCAGTAAGCATGATAGCTCAAGCAAGCAAAATGAACTTTTTTCAGCGAATAGACAACATAATTACGTTTATTGGACTTAGATTGATTTTCGATTACGACACCATACCTTTCGTTCAAGCTGTTATTGCTAAACATTTGCCTCAAAATCCTTTGATTTCTGATGGTTTAAATGCGATCGATTTCACAATTACCAACGCAGATCCAGTCATGATGAGTCCGCGTCCTTCTTTACCAAATATCGCGCATGTCGGTGGCATGCACTGCAGGAAAGCCGGATCTGTGCCGAAGGAGTTTGAAGATTTCGTTCAGAGTTCTGGTGACAACGGATTTATTCTGTTTAGTTTGGGTTCTGTTGCACAATCGCAGTTTCTGTCTAAAGACGTTGTTCAAGGTTTACTCAAAGCTTTCTCTCAGCTCAAACAGCATGTTGTTTGGAAATATGAAGGGGAAATTGAAAATATTCCTAAAAATGTTAAAATTAGTAAATGGCTTCCACAAAAGGATCTTTTAGGTAATTTAAAATCTACAAATAATTTGAAATTTAAAATTAATGATTATTTCTTTAGGACATTCAAAAATACGACTGTTTATTACTCACGGTGGATTGTTAAGTTTGCAGGAAAGCATATACAACGCAGTGCCGGTGATTGCCGTGCCGCTGTTTGCCGAACAGCCTGGAAACGTAGCTCGGGTAGAAGAGATTCATATAGGGGTGAAGTTAGATTTTCATAAAATGTCAGGTGAAACTGTATTAGAGGCAATCACGAAGGTTCTTGGTGATAAAAGGTATGATCAGTTTCTGATTGTTATTTGCTGTATTTTGATTAACGAATATTTCAGTTATACCGAAAATATGAAGAGATATTCTTCGGTTTTCCACGATTTTATTGAAAATCAAGTCACAAAAGGAGCTTATTGGGTGGAATATGTCGTTCGGCACAATGGCGCTCACCATTTAAGATCTGCAGGAGAACAACTTAACTTTTTCCAGTACTTCTTACTGGATGTAATAGGTCTTATAGTTCTTATTTTCTCAATCCTATTCTATCTTGTTTTTAAACTGGGAAAATTGACATTGCATAAATTTTGTCATTGTAATAAATCAAACAAAACAAAAAAGAATAAGAAAAAACAACAGTAATTAAATCTAAACTGTAAAATTATACTTAATTAGAAAGTAATAAAGTAGAATTCACTTTTAATTTCAACACTTATATAACACAATTACTGACTTGACATTAAATCGATTGATATAAATTGCGTCATGGAACTAGCGATAACTTCTCGTTTAAATTTATCGCAATTATGATAAGATAAAAATAAATACAACAGTAAAAGAAGAACTGGTTGAAAATGAAGCTTCTAGCAGTTTCTCTCTTCGCAATTTTATTTTTAAAATGTATTATTGCTTACAAAATTCTTCACTTGACTCCACTCAGCAGCAAAAGTCACATGTACGTCTTTTCACCTCTAATACAAGAACTAGGAAACAGAAATCATCACGTAACGGTTGTATCGCCGTACAGCTTTTTTAAAAACCAACCAAACATTCGTGAAATTCGTAACAAAATGAGCGACGAATTTAATTTCGAAACTTTGTCTGCTGCAATTATGTCTGAGACTAGAAAACACACTTTGCTTGAAGTTCCTTCTTTTAAGTATCTGGTTGCACCAAACTGCGAGTTGTATTTGACAAATGCAGAAGTTAAACAACTGCTTCAAAATGGTAAACAGTTTGACGTTGTTATTGTTGACACAGTTCTGAACGAGTGTGCTTTGGCAACTGCTCCGCTTTTGGGGAAAACTGTTATACTGCAAAGTACATCAAGTCTTATTCCGTGGATGCCTACAATGCTACCGGTACCGCCATCTTACGTACCGCTAAATGTCATCGATTATTACGCCAAAATGAACTTTTTTGAACGCATGAACAATTTTTTCATACAAATTGGAATGAAGCTGTTGTATGATTACGATCACATACCTTACGTTCAAAAAGTTATTGCTAAACACTTGCCTCAAAATCCTTTGATTGTGGATGGCTTAAAGTCGATTGATTTTACGCTCACAAACGCGGATCCAGTAATTACGAGTCCACGCCCTACTTTACCGAATATTGTAAATATTGGTGGCATGCATTGCAGAAAAGCCGGACCTGTTCCGAAGGAATTTGAAGATTTTATCAAAAGTTCTGGGGAGAATGGTTTTATATTATTTAGTTTGGGATCAATTGCGAAGTCGGAATTAGTGAGCAAAGAGGTTACAGACGGATTGCTCAAAGCTTTCTCTCGTCTCAAGCAGAATGTGATATGGAAGTACGAAGGCGAGTTGAAAAATGTGCCAAAAAACGTTAAAATTAGTAAATGGTTGCCACAAAAGGATCTTTTGGGTGAGTTAATGTCTTAAAATATTGATTTTAGAAGTTTATGTTGGTAATTGCTTCATAGGTCATCCAAAAATTCGACTTTTTATAACTCATGGTGGAATGTTAAGTCTGCAAGAAAGTGTACTCAATGCAGTACCGATGATTGCTATACCACTTTTTGCTGAACAACCTGGGCATTCAGCTCGGATTGAAGAAATTGGAATTGGAATTATGTTGGCTTTTACAGATATGACTGGGGAGAGCATGTTTGATGCTATAACGAGGGTCATTGGTGACCAAAGGTGAGAAATGTTTTGTTTTAAATTTCTTAAATATTAATTTGAGATATTTATTTGCAGTTACACTCAAAATATAAAAAGATATTCGTCTGTTTTCCGTGATTTTATCGAGAATCAAACTGAAACTGCTGCTAATTGGGTTGAATATGTTATTCGTCATAAAGGTGCTCCTCATTTTAGAGTTGCTGCCGAAGAACTCAATGTTTTTCAATATTTCTTACTAGATGTAATAGCTTTTGTATTGTTTATTCTATCAATTGTAGTTTTGGTTATTTTTAAATTAGGGATATTTGTTAAAAACAAGTTTTGTCCATGCAAAAAATCAGCTTTACAAGAACAGAAAAAAAAGTAAAAAAATAATTTATGTAAACACAATAATTTTTCTTCTGTTGATTTACACAATAAATTTGATTTTGAATTCAGTTGAACCTTGAAGTGAGATATTTTTATATCATTGTGCTATTTTTGATCTTCAGATAAGACTTTAAAACAGAAGGGAAAAAAATAATCTCTTTCAACACCAATTAACAAGGAACAAAAGATAAAAAGGCCTGTGAACCAAAAATGAAGTTTATATTCATTTCTCTACTCTTTTTCTCTTATTTGAACATCAATTACGCCTACAAAGTTCTTTACTTGATGCCAAGGTGTGGTAAGAGTCATTTACTCATCTATGAGCCTTTGATAAAAGAATTAGCAAAGCGAAATCACCACGTTACGGCTGTATTACCATTTACTTTCCTTAAATCACATCCAAATATACGCGAAATTGATATCAATTTAAAGAAAGCATTTAATAGTGATGCCTTTGCTGAAAAAATAATGTCTACGTCAAAAAAACATTTGTTCTCCGAATTTCTCGGCTATAAATACTACGTCGAGCCAAGCTGCAAGCTTTATCTAAAAAATACTGAAATCCAAGAATTATTGAAAAATGGAAAACAATTCGACGTTGCGATTGTAGACACTGTTTTGAACGATTGTGCATTAGCAACTGCCCCACTTTTCGGGAGAAATATAATTTTGCACAGTTCTTCGAGCTTTGTTTCTTGGATGCCTTCATTTCTTCCTCGTCCGCCATCTTATGTGCCGAACAGCTTAATCGAAATGGGATCCAGAATGAATTTTTTTCAACGGTTGGAAAATGCTTTTATTTCTCTTGGAGTTAGATTGATTTATAATTACGATTACATACCACACGTTCAAAAATTGATTGCAAATCACTTACCCGAGAATCCATTAATTGTGGATGCGATTAAATCGATTGATTTCGCACTCACAAACGCGGATCCCGTAATAACTAGTCCACGACCTTCTTTACCAACAATAGCTGATGTTGGTGGGATGCAGTGCAGAAAAGCCGAACCAGTTCCCAAGGAATTTGAAGATTTCATCCAGAGTTCTGGGGATAACGGATTTATTTTGTTTAGTTTAGGCTCGATAGCGCAGTCTCAGTATATACCTAAAGGTGTTACCGAGAGCTTACTCAAAGCATTTTCTCAGCTCAAATATCACGTGATATGGAAATATGAAGGGGAAATTGAAAATTTGCCCAGAAATGTTAAAATTAGTAAATGGCTTCCACAAAAAGATCTTTTAGGTAATAATTAAATCTGAAAATAATTTGAATTTGTAAATTAATGGAAATTATCTTTAGGTCATTCGAAAATTCGACTTTTTATTACTCATGGTGGAATGTTAAGCCTGCAAGAAAGTGTTTACAATGCAGTGCCAGTGATTGCTGTACCACTTTTTGCGGAACAGCCTGGAAATGTGGTTCGGGTGGAAGAAATTCGGATAGGAGTTAAGTTGGAGTTAAATAAAATATCTGTCGAAAGTGTTTTAGAGGCAATAACGAAGGTTCTTGATGACAAAAGGTATAGTGCATTTTTGTTTATTATTTATTATATGTTATTATGATGAATGTATGTTTTAGTTATGTCGAAAACGTGACGAGATATTCGTCTATTTTTCGCGAATTTGCTGAGAATCAAACTGAAAATGCTGCTGATTTGGTTGAATACATTATTCGTCATAATGGTGCTCCTCATTTACGAAGTGCTGGAGAAGAACTGAACTTTTTCCAATACTTCTTACTGGATGTAATAGCTTTTCTACTATTTATTTCATCAATTGCAGTTTTTATTGCTTTT
>JAQIXT010002524.1:0-10581 GCA_034700445.1 Stenotaenia linearis | reverse complement strand
AGGTCTGCGCTGTCCAAGGTCGCGGGAGGACGATGTTACTCGCTTGAAAACGGTGCTGCGAGCAGCTGGCATGGCAGTTTGATACCAGAAGCGGAACTGAATTTTCTTAGAAAAAGGTAGAAAGGAAATTTTAACGTCTTCCCACAACTATTTCCGAGTTTTAAACGTTAAATTTCAAATTTTACGGTCGTTAAACGACGTAAAACTTGTTGTTAACGAGCCAGACACCATTTATGTAATAAAACCTCGTACAAAGCGAGTTTAATTAATTTCTTTTATTTTTTTCGATAGGAATTAATAGGATTTAACGTCCATTTCATCGATTTCATCATGTTCGGGCCTCATTTTAAGTCGGTTCAAAAATGTTTTCAAGTGCGGTTAGCCGGCGCACGATTCCGGTCGAGCAAAACGGTCGAATATAAACCGATTAAAAAGGTTTTGGTTGCGAATAGAGGTGGGTAGAGTGAGTTTTGAGTTGTTTGAGGTGTTGATTTGACTTTTTTTTTTGCAGGGGAAATTGCGATACGAGTGTTTCGAGCATGTACGGAGTTGGGAATTCGGTCTGTGGCTATTTATTCCGAGCAAGACAAGATGCACATGCATCGGCAGAAGGCGGATGAGTCGTATCTTGTTGGGAAAGGACTGCCACCAGTTCAAGCTTATCTTAATATACCTGATATTATCCGAATTGCTAAGGTTTAATGGAATTTTGATGTTTTTCGAGGGTTTTTCTGAGGTTTTGTTTGTGAAATTGATGTTTTTTTTAAATGAAAGTGGTCTTTTTAATGGAATTTTGATGTTTTTCGAGGGTTTTCCGAGGTTTTGTTAGTTGAATTGACTTTTTTTTTTTTGAATAGAGTTTTTTTTTTTTTTGAAGGTGGTCTTTTTATAGATGAAATTGATCAATTTTTTATGGTTTTGGTCGTTGTTTGATGTTTTTTTTTCTTGTTAATTGTCCGTTTGTTGATGGTTGGTCATCGATTTTTGAGTGATGTCGAAAGTAAATGTTTAAAAGCAATTAATCTTAATTAGTATTGATCAAATGTTGTTATTTTTATGAAAAGTGGTCATTTTTTGATGAAAATTCACCACTTGAGATTAATTTTGACCATTTTTGATGGAAATTGGTCGATTTTTACAAAAAGTGATCATTTTTTAAAGAAAATTGACCATTTATCACCAAAATTGACATTCTAATAGAAGTTTACTATTTTATTAGAAATTGATCACTATTTCGATCAAAACTGAACTTTTCGTGCAATTCATTGGAAGAGTTGTGATTCAGATCAAATTGCTTTTAAATATTTTGAGAACTCGATCTGCCCCAATCCAACCCAAAGCTCGTCGATTTCTATTCCTCTTCTTTGAAGTTGGGCGCAGTTTATTTATAAAAGTCGTAAAATTATTTTGGGATGATGAAAGTATCCGAAATTGTTCAATATTTATTTAAATTGATAATGTTTTCAATCAGAAGTGGCCGAAATTGTTTAAGATTGATTATTTTTCATCAAAATTGACAAAAATTGGTCACTTTATCAGCAAAACTGGACCAAAATTGGCCATCAAAGTTTACAAAAATTGGTCACTTTATCGTCTAAAGTGGCCAAAATTGATCATTTTTCATCAAAAATGTCAAAAATCGACCAATTTTTATCAAAAATGACCAAAATATCCCATTTTGTATCGAAAAATAACCAAAATTAATCATTTTGAATCAAAATTGATCAAAAAATTAATCACTTTTCAACAAAAAATGATCAAAATTGACCACTTTTCATCAAAATCAACCAAAATTCTAAATATTTACTAATCAAAATTGAATCAAAACATTTTATTATCATAAAAACCACACAATAATACTTGAAAATCATTATCTAAAAAATTATCATTCCTTTCCTTATCACTTCACTTGAAGAGGAAAGTAACTCCTACAAGTATATTTACTTCAAGGAAACAAACAAAATATAAATTCAATAATAAATCAATAAATAATTAAATAATTACTACATAATTTCTAATTTTTTAAAGGAAACTGAAACAGATGCCATTCACCCTGGCTATGGATTTTTATCTGAACAAGGAGATTTCGCTCAAGCGGTCATCGATGCAGGAATTCGATTTATTGGACCGACACCGGCGGTTATGCGACAAATGGGTGACAAGGTCGCGTCAAAGGAAGCAGCAACTAGAGCTGGTTAATTTATTGTCATTTTTGTGGCTGTAGATTAATTTTTTTTATTTTGTTGATTTTTGGGTTGGAAAGTTGGGATTTTGTATAGAAAATGTAAAATATTTTAAATTATTTGATTTTTTTTACATGGAAAGTTGCGAAAATTGAAAATTTTTTGCAGAGAAGTTGTAAAAATTGTTATTTTTCTGCATAAAAGTTGCAAAAATCGAAATTTTTCTATGCAGAAGTTGTAAAAATCGAAATTTTTCTTTACAAAACTTGCAAAAACTGAAATTTTTCTATACAAAACTTGCAAAAACTGAAATTTTTCTGCAAAACTTGCAAATATTGAAATTTTTCTGCAAAAAAGTTACATGAGTTGAAAAATAGATAATTTTTAATATAAAATTGCAAATATCGACTATTTTAGATATAAAAGTTGCAGAAATTGATAATTTTATAAATAAAAGTTGCACAAGTTTAATGGTTGCTGTAGAATACCTACATGAATTGCAAAAATTGAAACCCTTATGCAACTGTTACGAAACTTTTCTGTAGAAAGTTGCATAACGTGGAAATATCAAGAACTTCCTACAGATAAGTTGCAAAAATTGAATATTTGCTATAAAAGTTGCTTATCTTGAAAAAATTAATTAATTTCAACACAAAATTTGCATAAACTGAAAAATTTCGTAGAAAAGTTGCAAAAAATGATAATTTTCTATGGAAAAGTTGCATAAATTGCAAAAGTTGATGAATTTTTACACAAAAACTTGCAAAAAATGGAAAATTTCCATATAAAAATTGCAAAACGTTTTTATTTAGATTTTATCTTTAAAAAAATGCAGAAATTGTTTTGATTATTCACTAATTAATTTTTTTGTTTTTAGGTGTCTTAACCGTTGCTGGATCGCCAGGACCAGTGATTAATCCAAAAGATGCGGTTGAGTTTTGTACCAAACACGGCGTCCCGGTTATATTTAAAGCTGCTTTTGGTGGCGGAGGTCGTGGAATGAGAGTTGTTCATAAATTAGAAGATGTCGAAGAAATGTTTAAGCGAGCGAGTTCCGAAGCACAAGCGGCGTTCGGGAATGGGTCGATGTTTATTGAAAAATTTATTCAACGTCCACGACATATTGAAGTTCAATTATTAGGTTTATGAATGTTTTATTTGTTGATTTTATTTTTTTATTTTTTTGTTTTTGGAATGTTTTGTGAGGTTTTTGAATTTTTTGTTGAATTTTTTCGATTTTTTCAGAAATTTTTTGTTGAAAATTCAAAAAATCAAAAATTTTTTCAAAAAATTCAAAAAAATCAAAAAAATCAAAATTCAAAGGGTTCAAAAAATTTTTTATTTTACAAAATTCTAAAAATTCATCAATTAAAAAAAAAAATTTCAGGAAATTCAAAAAAATTCAAAGAAAAATTTTTATGAAATTCAAAAAATTCAAAGAAAATTAAAAATACAGCATTCGATTTTTAAAAAAATTAAAGAAATTCAGTTTTTTAGTTATTTTCTGTTGAATTTTCTGAAAATTTTTTTGATTTTTTTGAATTTTCTGAAAAATTTTTGAAATTTTTAAAATTCTTTAAATTTTCTCAACAATTTTCTAATCCATCTTTTTCTTTTTTCATTTCAGGCGACAAAGCTGGAAACGTCGTCCACCTTTACGAACGCGACTGCTCAGTTCAACGACGCCATCAGAAAGTAGTCGAAATCGCACCTGCACCGAACCTACCATTAAAAATCCGCGACGCGATGACATCCAAAGCCGTCGAATTAGCAAGAAGCGTCGGATACGAAAACGCCGGAACATGTGAATTTTTGCTCGACGACAAAGGAGATTTCTTTTTCATCGAAGTTAATGCGAGGTTACAAGTCGAGCACACGATTACGGAAGAAGTTACTGGGTACGGAAGAGTTATTTTGACGAAGAATTTGTTCGACAATTTGAATTTTTTTGAAAAAAGAATGCAAAAGTGTAAAATATCGAGTTTTACAGCTGTAAAAGTGTAAAATATCGAGTTTTACAATATCAAAAGTGTAAAATATCGAGTTTTACAAGTGTAAAAGTGTAAAATATCGAGTTTTACAATATCAAAAGTGTAAAATATCGAGTTTTACAATATCAAAGTGTAAAATATCGAGTTTTACAATATCAAAAGTGTTAAATATCGAGTTTTACAAGTGTAAAAGTGTAAAATATTGAATTTTACATGTGTAAACGTGTAAAATATTGAATTTCAGAGCTGTGAAAGCGTAAAATTTTAAGTTTTATGCTAAAATCTTGCAAAATCTTGGAATTTTCGATTTACAACGCAAAAATTTCAGTATAAAATTTCATAAATTGAGTTTTATAACTGAGAAAAAAACATAATTTTGACGTTTTTAACTGTAAAATGAACAAATTTTGCATCTAAAATCAAAATTTATCAAAAATTTCTATAAATTTTTTATTTTCCACTAAAAAAACCACAAATTCGGCAGATTTCAACAACTTTTTTACCAAAAAAAAATAATTTTTTTTAAATTTTCAGCATCGACTTGGTTCAATCACAAATTCGCGTCGCAGAAGGGGTAACCCTTCCGGAACTGGGCATGACACAAGATAACATCAAAGTCTCAGGCTGCGCCATTCAATGCAGAGTCACCACAGAAGACCCAGCAAAAGCTTTTCAACCGGATACCGGCAGAATTGAAGTCAATAAATCGAAAAAACATAAAAAAATAAAACAAATTCTAAACTTTTTTTTTTTTTAGGTTTTCCGAAGCGGAGAAGGAATGGGAATTCGATTGGACTCGGCGTCCGCGTTTGCTGGAGCCATTATATCGCCTTATTATGATTCGTTGTTGTGTAAAGTGATTGCGCACAGTAAAGATTTGCACTCGAGTGCGGCGAAAATGAATCGGGCGTTGAGAGAGTTTCGTGTTAGAGGAGTGAAAGTAAGGGGTTGAAAAAATCCAGTGGAAATTCAAATTCAAATTCAAAAATTCAGAGAAAAATTGAAAAAAAAAATCAAAAATTTAAACAAAAATTTTAAAAAAATTTTAAAATTCGAAAATTCTTTGAATTTTCGAAATTTTTTGAAATTTTTTTTAAAAATGAAAAATGTAACCAAAAATTCAAAAAAATTCAAAAATTCAAAAAAAAATGAAAAATGTAAACATAAATTCAAAATGTGAATTTTCAACAAAAAAAATTTTTTTAATCAAAAATTCAAAAAATTCAAAAATTCTGAACTAAATTTTAATGAAATTCAGGGAAAATTTAAAAATTGATTAAAAATTGAAAGTTAAATTGAAATATTCAAAATTAAAAAAAAAAAAAGTTAAAATCATCCATAATTTTCATTACAATTTCAAAAAATTCAAAATCAAATGTAAAATCCAAAAATTTACTAGAAATCCGATGTAAAATTCATTAGAAATTCGAATTAAGATTTAAATTAATTCATTTAGCATGAATTTTTAATAATTCTGAATTTTGCATTGAATTTCTTAGGAATTTTTGAACTTTCATGTTTAAAGTGTAATTTTAGTGATTTTTTTTAATTTTTTGAAATTCTAATGAATTTTTAATAATTTTTGAATTTTGCATTGAATTTCTTAAGAATTTTTGAACTTCTTAAAATAAAAGTAAAATTTTAGTGATTTGTTTTGAATTTTTGACGATTTTGGACTTTTAAAAAAAATTTTAAACTGAATTTTGGATTTTTTTAATTTTTTAAATTTTTTTTGAATTCTTTTGAATTTTTTATTTTTATTTTTTTATTTTAGATTAACGTTCCATTTCTTCTGAACGTATTGGAGAACCAGAAATTTCTAAATGGAACTATCGATACAAATTTTATTGATGAAAATCCCCAGCTGTTCCATTTTGAAGCGTCTCAAAACCGTGCTCAAAAATTACTCAATTATCTCGGCAATGTTATGGTCAACGGACCGCTCACTCCTTTAGCTACTACGCTCAAACCTGCAGACATTACTCCGTTTGTACCAGGAACACCCCCAGGTTAATTTCTTGTCGAATTTGAGTCTAGAATGACTAAATTTGCCTAAATGGTCGAAAATTTGGTTATGTAGTGTTAAATTTGCTTAAAATATCCCTAAAATTTGTCTGGAATGTCTAAAATGTGTCCAATTTGGGTCTAAGTTGTCTAAAACGTGACAAAATTTGTCTAAATTGTCTTAAAACAACCTCAGAATTTAATTTTTGACTCTAAAATGTCTAAAATATATCAAATTTTGATCTAAAATGTCTAAAATATATCAAAATAATCAAACATAGGTTTAAAACATCCTAAATTTGGGTCTAAAATGACTAAACAGCTCAATTATGGGTCTAAAATGTCAAATTTAGAGTTTTAAAAAGTCTCTAAACATTCTTAAATTTAAAATTTGGAGTCTAAAATATCAAATATGGGTCTAAAACAAAATAACATTTGTTAAAATGTCTCAAATTTAGACCTAAAACATCAAATATTTGTTAAAATGTCTCAAATTTAGACCCAATCATCAAATTTGGGTCTAAAATTGTCTAAAATATCAAATTTGAGATTCAGAATTTTTTTTAAAAATTCTTAAAATCTGATTTTTGAGTCTAAAATGTCCAAAATACATCAAATTTCGATAAAAATTGTCTACAAAAATAGGTCTAAAATCAAATTTTGATAAAAATTGTCTAAAAATAATGGTCTAAAATCAAATTATAGCTTTAAAAAATGTCTAAAAAAATCTTTAGAATTTAATTTTTTGGTCTAAAATGTCTAAATTCTTAATTCCAGGCCAAGAACCGCCCAAAGGACTCCGCCAAATCTACAAAGAAAAAGGCCCGAAAGCCTTCGCGCAAGCCGTCAGAAAACACAACGGCCTCCTCCTGATGGACACGACGTTCCGCGACGCCCATCAGTCCCTCCTCGCCACCCGAGTCCGCACCTTCGATCTACTCAACATATCACCTTTCGTCGCGCACAACTTCAACAACTTATACAGCCTGGAGAACTGGGGCGGAGCGACTTTCGACGTCGCCATGCGGTTCCTCCACGAGTGTCCGTGGGAACGGTTGGAGTCGATGCGCGCACAAATTCCAAATATTCCATTTCAAATGTTGCTGAGAGGCGCCAATGCTGTGGGGTACACAAGTTACCCCGATAATGTTGTTTATAAGTGAGTTTGGGGTATCGAAGATCGATTTTCCTCAAAATAAATTCGAATTTTGAAAAAAATTCAAATTCGGTAATGAAAATCAATTCGATATATAAAAATCGATTTATTTACTGAAAATCGATTAGTCGTTACGGTATTTTACGATATTATAAAGGAAAACGCTAAATTTTGAAATTTCTTTTGAAATATTTTTTAATGAATTAATTTTTTTTTTTTTTAGATTTTGTGATTTGGCGGTGAAAGCTGGGATGGATATTTTCCGTGTTTTTGATTCGCTCAATTATTTGCCGAATATCATATTGGGTATGGAAGCGGCGGGAAAAGCCGGCGGAATCGTTGAAGCGGCCATTTCTTATACGGGAGATGTGTCGGATCCGAGTAGGAAGAAATATGATCTCAAGTATTATACTAATCTTGCCGAGGAGCTCGTGAAGGCTGGAACGCATGTTTTGGCTATCAAAGTAAATGTGGTTTTTTTTAGTTTTTTTTTTTAAATTGAATGTTTGGAATTTTTTTCAAATTTTTGAAGTTAGAAAAAAAAATTGGAAAAATTGGAATTTAAAATTTTGGTGTTTTTATTCAATTTTAGTTGAAAATTTTTGGAATTTTTCAAATTTTTTTCAACTTTTTCTGTTTGAAAGTTTGGAATTTTTGGAATTTGTATTCAATTAAAATTCTTTAAAATCTTATAAATTTTTTAATGAATTTCAATTAAAAATTTTTAATTTTTCAAATTTTTCAGTTTGGAATTTTTGGAATTTGAAGAATTTCAATTGAAATTGAATTCTTCAAATTCTTATAAATTTTTTAAATTAATTTCAATTAAATTTTTTTTAATTTCTGCAATTTTTCAACTTTTTGAATTCGAAATTGTTTTTGAATTTTTTATTGAAATTCTTCAGATTTTTCAGATTTTTCCATTTTTTAAACTTTTTCTGAATGTTAAATTTTGCAATTTTTCAAATTTCTATTTAATTTCAATTGAAATTCTTTAAATTCTTTAAATTTTCTAATTAATTTCAGTTAAAAATTTTGAATTTTTGCAATTTTTCAACTTTTTGAATTTGAAATTTGCATTTTTCCAGTTTTTATTTAATTTCAGCTGAAATTCTTCAGATTTTTCAACTATTTCTGAAATTGAAATTTTTACATTTTTACATTTTTTTCAATTTCAATTGAAAATTTCCAATATTTTCACATTTTAAATAAAAAATTTCAACTCAAATTCCAAACCCGCTCACAATTTTCCCACATTTTTCAAAATTTCAACCAAAAAACTTAAAATTTTATTACATTTTCCAGGATATGGCGGGTCTGCTGAAACCGCGCGCAGCAACCCTTCTAGTGACTACCTTACGAGAACGACATCCCGACATTCCAATCCACATCCACACTCACGACACTGCTGGAGCCGGAATCGCCTCGATGCTCGCTTGCGCTGAAGCCGGCGCGGACGTAGTGGATGTCGCCGTCGATTCGATGTCGGGGATCACCTCCCAACCGAGCATGGGTGCACTTGTTGCGTCGTTGAAGGGCTCGGATAAAGATACAGGTGGTTATTAGTTAGAGAAAACGGGTAAAAGTTGAGAAAATTTTGAAAAAACGACAAAAAATTGACAAAAATTGAGAAAAATGGCAAAAAACTTGAAAATTAACATAAAAAATTAGAAAAAAAAAAAAGTTTTCAAAATAAACCCAAAAAATTGAACAAAAGCTGAACTAAATTTGAAAATAAATTAATCAAAAAATGAAAATCAACCCAAAAAACAAATATTAAGAGATAATGAATAGAAATTGAAAAGATTTAACAAAAAGTTGTTTTTGTATTTGTTAATTTTTATTTTTACAATCACATTGTATCAGCTTCTTTACATTTAGTTAATTTTTAGGGTTTATTTTTTGTTTTGTTAATATTCTGTTCATTTTTTGTCAGTTTTTCTTAATTTTTTCAGTGTTTTGTAATTTTTTCTGTTTTTTGTTAAAAAATTAACAAGTTTTTTAAGTTTTTTTGTTGAAAAATTTACAAAAACTTGAAATGTTTTTTGTTAATTTAATTTTTCAAGTTTTTTTTGTTAATTTTTCAAAATTTTTGTTAATTTTTCAAGTTTTTCCATTAGTTCTTTAACTTTTTTGTTAATTTTTTTAACTTTTCTGTTAGTCTTTGTTAAAATTTTGTTTAAAAAAATTTTAACAAATTTTTTTGTTATTTTGTATTAAAATTATAATACAGTAGACACTGCTTGTTGTGATCATGGTTAATGGATCATGTTAATGTGATCACTTTTACAAAGTACAGACCGGATGGTCCTTTTTCATTGAAAAATTATCGGTTATTGTGATCATTTTTTTGGTTATTGTGATCATTTTTCATCCAAATTTGACTTTCAGCGGCAAATTTGGTCCAAATTAAATTCTAATCTTGTGTACACTTTGGTACCCAAAGTGATAACAATAAGCGGCGTCTACTGTATTCATTCAGTTTTTTAACAAAACAGAAACTTAAAACCACTAAAACCTACCGCAAAATAAAAATTAAAACCAAAACTCTTTTCTATTCCAGGTATGGATCTCCGCAGAGTCAGCGAATACTCAGCATACTGGGAACAAACCCGAACACTCTACGGTCCCTTCGAATGCGCAATCGCAATGAAAAGTGGCAACGCAGACGTCTACGAGAACGAAATCCCAGGCGGTCAATACACAAATCTCCAATTCCAAGCGTTTAGTCTCGGATTGGGTGATAAATTCGAAGAAGTCAAAAAAGCTTACACGCAAGCGAATATGTTGCTAGGAGACATAATCAAAGTAAAAAAAAAGTTTTTTTTTTTTGTTTTCTGTAAAATTTTTTTTTTTTTTTTTTTTGTAAAAAAAAAATTTTTTTTTTAGGTGACGCCATCTTCGAAAGTTGTTGGGGATTTGGCGCAGTTTATGGTACAGAATGATTTGTCGCCCGAGCAATTGATGGAGAAAGCGGAAGAATTGAGTTTTCCGAAGTCCGTTGTCGAGTTTATGCAGGGGTACATTGGAGAGCCGTATCAGGGGTATCCTGAACCGCTCAGACAAAAAGTAATTTGTTTTGTAAATCGAAATTGATTTTTTTTCCCCAAAGTGATCACAAGCGGCGTCTACTATATAACAAAAGTGTTTCGAAAATAGAAATTTTTATGAATTTTTATGAATTTCAGGTTTTGAAATCACTGAAACCAATTTCGGGCCGCCCCGGTGAATCCTTATCACCCTTTGA
>JAQIXT010002523.1:0-10581 GCA_034700445.1 Stenotaenia linearis | reverse complement strand
ACATACACGTTAAACAAGCGTAAAAAACCTTAGATAAAATTATCATCTGGTGTATGTGTACCAACCTTAAAATAAAAAAAAATAAATAAAAAAACAGACCTATTGCTAGTTTAATTAAAAATGGAAAATTAAAGAACAATGAAATATAACTACAATAAAATTAAGCTAATACTGCATTTTGCATATTTTGATGGTAATTTGTATTCTGCCTGTGACATGCTTGCTTCATATATTTCCATCAGAAGTGGCATTTTGGTCCAAAATGTTCTGTTATATCCAAAATCTGTTTTATTTAATAGAATATATGTTAGGAGATTCTTAGGAGATTTTTCCAGTCTTATACTAACAAACTTTTATTAAACTTATGGAACTGCGCATTTACGTCAGTAATTGAATGAATAAATCCGCATTACAGGACACTGAATTTTGTTAGGATTATCAAGGATTTAGATGTAAAATTCCACTGAGAGATCAAGGAGTTAGTTCACTTTGCTTTTAACATACGACTTTCCTGGACGAGATCCAGGATCTCAACTTGATTTTAGAGATTTATATGCCAGTAAGTGAATTCAGTTTCTGAAGATGTACAAGATCCACAAATTGAATTTCGCATTTACACTAAGCTAGAAAATTTGATTTACCAAATCAGCTTGGATTCTCATTGAAGATGCAAGAAAGAAACAGATTCGAATTTCAAGTTTTCAACCTAAGAAATTGATGGAAACCACATGTAAATCAATCTCTTTAAATCACTTTACAAAATTTACTTTTCATTCTGAAAAACAACACTTCTTAAGGTTTTATCCAGCAAAATATATTTACATTCCCACAAAATGAAAAAAATTCAAATTACTTTCCACTCCATTGCTATATTTTTTACTTTCTAATAGAAATTAAACTTTCCTATACAAAAAGGTCAATAACTTTCCACACCTTCAAAAGATAAAGTAATATTCAACATATCTCCTTGTGGAAATCACTTTTCTTGCTGTGTTTATTACAGTCAGAGTAGTTTTAAACTTCTAGAAATATCCTTCCAAGAAAACAGGATGCAATATACAGCAAATGGATCTTCAGTATAATCTTACCCAAATAGACCTATAATTTCTTTTGGATGGAACTGAGGACAAAACCAGCAATATTTTTATTTTTAGATCTACCAGTCTTATGATGTTTACACTGTGCCATTAAGTGAGAACAAACAATGATAAATCATACAATACATGGCTTTTTCTATATATTATCTGCCAATCAATCAACCAACTAGAAGGCTCAGTGGAGTCGGTAAACATCGCTGATAATAATAAAAGAATTTGGTGAGAATTATTGAATAAATATTTAACAAGATTTGAAAGATGATTTCAAAATTTTTATGGTTGCCAACGGCTACAAAGACGATAAGCGACTCGTTACAATATCTAAAATAACTATACAGGTCGAACCTCGTTGTTACGAACTCACTTATTGCGAATTCCTCGTTTTAACGAATTTTTTTAAAAGTTTGGTTGGATTTCTATCCATTCATTCAATGTTAAAAAATTCGGATATTACAAACTCTCGATATTGCAAACAGATTTGACGGTCCCTTCGAGTTCGTTATATCGAGGTTCGACCTGTACATCATTTAAATGCTAATGTTACGTAAAATTCCATTAAAAAACTAAAATATACTTAAATTGGGTAAGGAAAATCAATATTTTGGGTTGTTAATTTTAATAAACATGGAATTAGGGGTAAATTAAGCAGAGTAAGTCTGAAATTCTATACTTGGAAGAAGAGTAATGATCTTGTTTCCTCTACAAGTAGTTGAAAGCAATTACATGTTCAGATGACACTGGAAGAAAAAAATCAAGGGCAAATCCGGAAAAAATTATCTATTGATCCGTTAACTAGTTGAGAAGCTGGAAAAAGTGGCATGAAAGTTTCAAGAGATTTTATTTTAGTTTTTTTTTTAAATGTTTTTTTTTGTTGATAAATTATCGATTTAATCACAAACTGTTACTCTCTAGGGGTGAAGATTTTTTTTTTTTTTTTTTTTTTTTGTGAAGCAGTTATGTTTTAATTCAAATAACTTATTGGAAATGTTGGCCCAGATGCTCGAGTAAGGTTATAAATAGGTTGCTCTTCACTGAGCGCAACTGACAGAACTGATTTGAGTTTATCGTAAAAGTTGCTCAATATCGAAGGACAAAAAAAGTTATGAAAAAAGCCAATTTTATTGCCTTTTTAAGGAAATTTATTGTCCAAAACATCCATTGATTTGCATATCTTAAAGTGTTCTTTAAGTGTTGTTTTTCTTTTACAAACATTTTGGAATATTGCACACAACACAAAGAAATAAAAATTGGTGAAAATGACAAAGCAATAAATTAGAAGGGAAATTAAGTAGGAAACAAATGAGTAATTGGCACTGAATTAGCGCGACTTTCCTTAAATTAGAATTGCATCGGAGCGTTCCAATTTGACCTTCACAAAATCCATTTCTTACTCAGAAATCATTGGCAGATGTTCTGTCAAAAATTCATTTCTATGAGCAATTATTTGCTAAGTTTGATTTTTGATATCAGATTCAAATATAGGATTAGACAAACACATTTAATCTTATCTAAGATTATCAACAAAAAAAATTTAATGTCGAATGCAGATGTTATTACACAATAGACATTGTTTAACATCTTCACTGCAAGAAAAATCAGATTTACAAAAAATTGATAATTATTAAATTTATTGTAAACAATTTACCGGAAAGCGTACATTAGGGAGTTTGCGGAGAACAAAACTTATGTCTTATAACTTATAAATTCCATGTTAAATGTAAGTTAGATTTGTAATTAAAAAGTAATTTATAAGTTTTGTTCTCCGCAAACTCTCTATTACTTCGTTAAAGTAAATTTAATTATTGTAAATCTTTGTAAATCCCATTTTTCTAGCAGTTAATTTTTTTATTGAAGAAAAGTACACCTGAAGATGGATTTCTCAGTGATTAAACTCACTTTCTTCACGACCCCAAAGCTTAGCCTTTGGTACTGCAGCAGCAAGGCCCAAATTTTTTATTAGCTTCAGGACAACCAGTAATCAGTACGTTTGTCTAGAAAAACGACAAAACCTTATAAGTCCTTTCTTCTTTTAATTACACTTTTCTACTTTTCTATTTTTTTTTCTTGTACTAATGGCGATTTGTAGTGTCTTATTATTTGAGCGTTTGAAAAAGTTTATAGTGGACCAACTAGTAAAGAAATTGGTCTCTAAGGGAGAGTTAAATTGGATAGAGCAGCTTGGTTGTGTGGTTTCTGGAGGAAACGCCCCTTTGCCACAACAAATTCAAAGTAGAGTAATGAAAATGTGGTACGAAAGAACGTCCAATTAAGAACAAGTCCGAGTGTTCCAATTTAACCAGTGTTTCATTAACTTTTGCTTGATAAAACTGACCGGTCGATCTTAAAAATTGAAAAAATCGAAAAAAGCCGACCGGTTCATTATAAAAACTCAGAAAAACATTTTTTTTTTAAAACTTGGCAACAATCGGAATTTTATCGACCGGTCACGACCTGTTAAATTTTTAGATGGATCGGTCGGAATCTATTTTGCTACTTCTCATTCTTCCATTAACTTTTGGTTGATAAAACTGACCGGTCCATCTTAAAAATTGATAGAATCCGACCGGTTGATAAAAAAAATAAAAAAAACATTTAAAACTTGTTTAAGATCGAAATTTTATCAACCGGTCACGACCGATTCAATTTTTATATGGACTGGTCGGGATCTAATTCGCAACGTCTCACTCGTATTTACAACCCCAACTCTTTTATGGATAATTTCGAATTTTATTACACCGACCGCTTAATTTTTAGATGCCCAATACAGGACAATAAAACAGTTGCGCCGCAATTCCTTATCTAGGAAAACCTGAAATGATGCCATGGGTGGATGGTTGATGAGGCGCATCATAAAGGGTCAGAGTGTCTTGGTGAGAAAATATTCTCTCCCAGTTAAAGTACCCCCATCATGGGTATCAGGGGATGCCAACTGTTTTCGCTTCCGAGAATGCGACCAAGTCCCACGACTACAATAAACGAGCATCACGCTAAAGAATAAGTCGCACTCATTTTTCTTATTTAAACGAACGGTCTGCAATGTAGGGGTAACATATTTTCTCGCTGATTAACAACTAAAGCAGTCAGTTTAAACACAACTGGGAATTCAAGGCAATCGATTATAATTGGTTGAATACTTGAAGCGGTCAATTTTCGATCTGATTATATTCTTGTCACTCAAGGGATGAATCAATCTTGAGTTTCGTCAGTTTCAACACAGTTGTAAAGGATATTAAAGGAATAGTGAAGCAAAAATTTCTTGCTTTAATGTAATTTTCAAAGCATTTGCTGAAATTTAGCGTAAGTTTTTCCCAGCTAAAAAAATCTAGAAAAAAATCTACAAAAATTTGGCCGATTTGCAGTTTTTTTTAAAGTTTTTCTACAGATTTTCTTCAAATTCTGTAGAAAATCAATTTTTTCTAAATTAAACTGCAGAAAATCTATAAATTTTGAAGTAAAACTGTAGAAAATCGGTAAAAAATCTACAAAATCGGCCAAAAAAAAAAAAACTACAAAAAAACTTCAAAAAATCTGTAGATACTCTTTACATTTCTTTTATCCGGGAAAAAAGTATTTCAATTTTCAAGTAAATGCTTCAAATTTTTATAGGTATTTATCATTATTTTTGAAAATTTGGAGCATTTACTATCTAAATTAGATGAGACGTCGGTTTATTTATTTCTTTTAATTGTAAGCGAAAACTTCGGAAATTAATTTAAAATATTCAAAAGATTTGCTTGCCAGATCAAATAATTTGCATTTTAATTTATTTTTCAATACCTAATCGCACTAAATTTTTGAAACTAACCTTGAATTTTACATACGGTATCTCAATACATTTTATTTTAAAATTGCCAATTAATCCCACATCCTTTATTCTACAATTCTAAATCGCAAATTAAACAGAGTGAATATTTCATACAACACAAACATAAATAAAATTAAACTTTAACCAAATTAATTACTCAATAATTCAGTTTACCCACTCTTTAATGCACTTCTAACAAATGGCAATTTCATTACCAACTCCATTATAACTTATATACCACCCATAACATTTTTAAAAAAATCAAAATTAAAAACAAAATTCAACCTAATTTCCATAATTTTTCAACATATTTTCCTACCAAAAAAAAAAAAAAAAAAAAAAAAAGTAAATTGCTTTGATGTGAGCTTTTTCCCTTTTAATCAGGCTCAGTTATTTATGGCCCCACGTTGGGTCATTTTGTGCGCTGGTGATTTGTCTGCCATGAGTAACATCATAATCATTATCAAGGAATTCTGTTTATTGCACATCCGTCTTCAATGCCAAGAGATTTCAAGGTTCCATTTTCCTCGTTTTCTCGAAATAAAAAAATTCTGTCGAAAGGCTTGCGGTCTCATTCATTCTGCTGGACTATCATCACGTGCTGCGCTCTTCACGGGTCATTAGTTCAATTGTGCTTTTCACGAGATTATACCGCACATTAAAACGCCTTTATATATTTTTCTAATAGATTAACATTCTATTTATCAATTTTTTTTATATTTTTTTATATTTTTTTATTTTTCGTAAAGGGGAAGTGGAGAATTGCAATTTTGTGGTTTTTGTTATTAAAAAAAGCGGGAAAGGGAGAAAGTTATTTGGGTAAACAAACTCGAATTTAGAATATTATTAATGAGGCGGAAATGGATATTTTACGAGATTCGTGCGCAAATGTCTGCAAATTTCATTTTTCTAAATTGAAAGTGCGGTGAATGGGTAAAGAGTATGCGCAGTGTAGGTGGATTTTGTATGCTGGAGGTTGTTTTTGAAGTTAAATGAAAGTTTGGGTTAGAAAAGTTTTCTTATTCAAATTAGAAATTTGAATTTTTTATTAAAGTAATTTAACGCTTATTTTTTTAAAATTACTTTCGGGTGTATATGTTGAGTTAAAGAAAACAAATATTTAAACAACCGTAAAAGGGTTACGAGGCCAATCTCGTTTTGGATGGACGCGAAACGTTTGAAACGTTTTAGTGGATCAGAAGTGAAAATGTCCTTTTTTTTTTTTTTTTTTTTTTTTTATAAACTCAAATTGAATTAATTTAAGTGAATTTTACTCACAACAAAATATTGAAATTCAATAATTCAATATTCTGTTATTTTAGATGCTTTTTCAATCAATTTACTATAAATAGTAAAGAATATTTGTGATATAAAACAAATTTCAGTTTCTTCTACAAATTCTATATTTGTAGCCATAACATCTTCATATTTTACATCTTTAAGTCACAATTCATTTAATAAATTCCAGGCAAAAATATGAGGCTTAATAAAGCTACAAAATCAGTCGGTATTTTGAAAATAAATTTAAAAAAAATATTTATTTTCAAATATATTTTGCACAACGCTAATTTTCGGGCTGACTCCATCACGTTTTAACTCCGAGTCGTAAATTAATGAACTTAAAAGCATTAACTAACAGAATTTCAAGTACGGTGACAACAAATCATCACTACAACTTTAAATTTAAAACCTCCGTCAAAGTAGAGATGAATTTATTTATCATACAAAGACCATCCATCAATAATTTAACTGCGACGTTGGATTTCACCAACTGTCATCACCTTAAAATAACTCTAAATACGATCCAAGAACACGGAGCTGTTGCTCGGCAGTGTTTATACAACAAAAATAACTCTTTAAGATAAGGAAAGAAAAATGACAATTCTAAGAATATTAAGTGATGAAATCACCCTTTTTGTTGTTTTGTTTGCTTATCAAATTAATGCTGCGTGCAAGTGTTACTTCAATATCTAAAATTGCAATGCATTTGTCATCACTGACGGTTCTGGTGTTGTGTGTAATACACAAGTGGATTGGAGTCAAATAAAATTATGGCTCTCATGAATGGGTAAACTATACATTGGATTTCTGTTGCTGGTTACATACAGAGTGGTCGAAGTGAAAGGTTTGTAACTTTTTTGTTATTCTAGAGTGTCGTTTGTTGATTAAATGTGGAGGAAATTATCAAGTGCGGTTAGCCTAGGGATGAATGGTTGGTTTGTTAATAATTGGTTTATTTTTACTAAATATATTATTATTTGCTTTAATATAACGGGAAAGATCAATTTTGTATTTCCTGTGCATGAGATTTTTTTTTTTTTTTTTTTTTTTTTTAAACAAAAAAATGGAATGAATCAGTTATGTTCTTGACAACTCGTTTTGTGGCTCATTTCCTTAGCTGGATGTTTTGTAAAATTCAAGTTCCTTTTGCGAATAATACTCATCTATCATTCGGTGTTGCTTCTAGTTTTGGATCTGGCATTAGGCACTTTTTTAGGTCTGATCAACTTCTTACTCGTTGACGTCAAAATAACAAAAAATCTGGCTCTAAACAGTGCATTTTCCAATTCAAAAATTTTCCTTTTCGATACAGAATTAGCAGTTGTTTTCTCCACCTCAGAACAATTTCATCCTTTTAGTACAACAAAAGTCACGTCTTTACCCATCTTCGTCTCAAAAGACCGGGAAAATACCATTAGACATGCGTTGAAAATAAGCCTAATAACAATAATTCTACGCATTACTTTAATGCAACAAGACGCAAAATAATTGACATGAAATTATTGCTTTAATACATTAATCTTTTAAATCTTAAAAGCAAATTTGAGTAAACTGAAGGTTATGATCTCCATTAAGTTCCAAACATGTTTATTTCACTTTTCTACAAAACAACAACAACAACAACAACAACAACATAAAAAAAAATATTTTTTTCTTTATTTTAACGACATTAAAACCAAGAAAAGTTAAAAATTTCTTAGAAATCGATCTTTAATTATACTACCAGCATCAAAAGTAAATAGTATAGGAAATAAATACGGTGAGGGATAGAAATAAATAAAAAATGGTTTCCATGACAGCTAAGTTTTGAATGTCAGAAGACGTAATTGAATGAGCGCACCATTTCTCACACGCTACTAATAAAAAGTTGCTCATTTTTATTAATCCGAAGAAATCAAAGGTTTTGGTTTTTATTTATTATCTTATGACGTTTTATCAATTAAGGATTTTCTTTGTCTGATTGAAACTGCAAGAAAAAGTGGATTTGAACGAAGAAAGATGTTGAGAAGGTTAGGTTTAATTGTAATTAGGTTTATTTGTGTTAATTCGAGTTCGAATTACAGTCGAACCTCGTTATAACGAAACACTTGGGACCAAACGTCACTTTGTTGTAAGGAGTTTTCATTATAACGAATTTTTTTAACGTTGAATTTATTTTTTGTGGATTTCAAATCTTTTCGTTATAAGCAAGTTCGTTATAAAGGGGTTTGATTGTACGATTGGTTTTTCTAAGTTGTTTTGTATTAGATTTAATTTCAATGAGTTATTTGATGGTTATCCCGCAAACTCTATGAAAGTGTGATTTAATCAGCGATTTGTCGTGTTTGACGTACAATAATTCAGATTAAATTTCAAGGTTCTATTGTGTGTAGATTCGGTTTATACCTCTGCTTTTTGTATATATAAATTAACGGTAGTTCTCTTCAGGAATTCATTAGAGCTCTTATTTGGGGCTCATGGAGAGCAGTTATTAAGTTAACAAGCTCATTACTATGTTGCACAATATTACTATCTTTCCCAGCTATGGAAAGTTACTGACCAGTTTATATTAGAGAGATTTAGCGAAACAAAACTTGTAACATGTAATGTAACTTATAAATTATATGGTAACTACTCTTTAGACGCGTAATTAACATGGAATTTTATAAAAGTTAGAAGTTTGGCGCTGCTAAATCTCACTGTTGAAAAGTTTAAATTTATATTTGAAAAAAAAAAAAAAAAAAGTCATTTTACGGTAGAAATTTCTTGACAGTATAGGCTGAAAATATTTGATAAAAGTAACTGAAAATCTCATGAATATATAAATATTTTATATCGGAAAAGAAATGTAAAAAGTGTTGTTTTCCAGAATGAAAAGTAAACGCTGTTTGATTTACTTTCCAATGAATCTACGGCTATTTAAAGCGATTTAACAATTAATTTACACAAAATCTCAAATAAATTAAATGTAAATCCACTTTTCCTTACAGTAGTACCTAAGGTTGCCATCTCTCCGGTTTCGGTGACCAATCTCCGGTCTCCGTTTTTTGATGGGAAATCTCCGGTTTTCGATAAAATTTTATTTATTTCAATGGATTTTGCCGAAATCCATCAAAATAAATTGAATTTTATCACCCAAAATAGCCAAATGGTTAATCTTAATTTTACTTTCCGTTAATTCCATAAAATTGTCGTCTTTAATGAGCGGCATGTTAAACAATCTCCGGATTTTATCATTTCAAAAGGTGGCAGCCCTATAGTAGTGCCTTACACCAACACCTTAACCCCCCAAAACCACAAATATAAATCAAAAACTTTCCTGCAGTACTTTTTCTGACATTGACACCCGATTAGAAATCCGATCCCAAATTCACTCGATTTGAAATCCAACCTGTCAATTTCGCCCACAGTAATCGTTTCCTCCATTCCTTGAGATTCGAAACCGAGAATTTTTCTAAGAAAACCAAACCGGAAGCGCCCGGTCGTTTAAAGTGGTCACTTTCTTCGTGCAAATGCTTTCCAAGCAGTTTGCGCGTTGATTGCCGCAGCTTATATTGGATTTCCAATAGATCAAGCGGCAATTTTGTTAGGGCTAATTAGTTTTCCTTTACTAAGTAATGCGGTATCGCGAAAACCGTTTTCGGCGAAACTTAAAAAAAAAATTAAAAGAAAAGAAAATTTAATTCCAGACTCATCACTTGCATGTAAATTCCTTAAAACCATTGACCGAATCGAGTTTTAATGTTTTTCCAATATGCAAATGTCGTCTTAAGGTGTTATTGTACCTCGCATCGTTAATCAATCAATATGGTAATTTTTTTTTCTTGTTTATTTTCCCATTTAAACTCGCTTCAAAGTGGGTTTAAGGTATTTACATGGTATTATTTCCCTAAACCCTTTTCTTTAAAAATCGATTCGATTCGACGTTTTGTGACGTCTTAATGTGTTTTAGGGTTAAATATTGTGTAATAATATGATTTTGCTTGGGTTTACATGCGGGATTAATGGGGAATTGTTGCGGTGGTCAGTGGGGGATCGTGAATAGAGTTGTACACATTGTAATGGGGGAATTGGTACAGATTTTCTTGTCTAAATGTGTCCCGGGTGACCAACAACAAAAATTCAGGGAAAAAACTCCGCACGAAGGAGGCTTTCTTGCATTGCGTTGTATCATTGAAACTGAAGAGGCGATAAAAAGTTAATTTTTAAAGTTTTGTTTTTTAAAGTTTAAGTTTTGGTAATGGGTGAGTAGGGGAGGGGTTTTAATTGATTTGGAACTTTGGATTTTTTTCTTCGAATAAAATTATTTGGTTTATTTAAGGAAAATTTAAATTTTATAAAATTTCCGAAAAAAGAATTAAAGTTTTATTTTTCATTCAATTAAATTTTAAAAAAATAATATGTATTATTTTGCCCCCC
>JAQIXT010002522.1:0-10582 GCA_034700445.1 Stenotaenia linearis | reverse complement strand
ATTTCTCGACGTCTAAAAAAGACGTCAAAAATACGTTTTTTTTTTGGTTTTTTCGACCAGATTTTGCTACTTGGGAAGTTCCATGCAAATGTTACCCAAAAAAAAATGAAATGTTCATTAATTATCTAAGAAACAACACTAACTCGAGTCAAGTATCTTGGGCCTCGGTATACTCGTCGTGAGAAACTGCGAATTAAAAAAATTATCCGAGTAAAAATTTTTTAACAAATAAGGAAAACATGAATTCTATACAAAACTACATACAAATAACATGGTTCAATAGCTTCCTGTGAAAAGGTTAAAACGTTGTCAAATGCAATACGTTCTCTATCTTATATAAACATAATAAAAATAACTTCTTTTTTTCACTGACGATCATAAAATCAACCGAAAATTTATGTCGATGTAACACTTACTATTTGCAGCAACGTCATGTTCTTTTTCCTCCGCAAATATTTCTGTCGTCGGATCCCATACGAATTTGAATTCGACGAAGAAACAAAACTTGTATTTCTGAAACACGAATAAATTTGAAATCGTTGAAACAAACACCAGTTTACTAGCATTTACCGTATCGAGATTCCGATTCTGACGGTCAACTGATAAAACGAAATCGATTATGTATATATATATTTCATTCATTATTTTTTTTGGATAAAAATTGCCAAACGAAACCAAAAACACCACGCCTTGTGGTCAAAAGAAAGCGAGCAATCCTTTCGAAAAGGCCGACGACGAATTGCATCTGTCGCGAGCACCAAAGAAAAACAAAATTGTATTACCTTGTGAAAAAGAAAAGCATTGACAAGTACCATGCAGGTATTGTAAATAATAATGCTTCCCTATTTTTCCCGTTAATGTTGGCCCAACGAATGAGGAAAATTGAACTTGGAGAAAACAAGAAAACCCAGATTGAGAAATAAGCCATCCATCATCTAGGAAACAATTAAACTACAACGATATCATTTATTTAGACACCAATAACCTCCGAGTGACCAACCACAAATAAGTGTACCAGTCATCGTGTAAAAGTGAATCACTCGGATGCAAATAGGAAATAAATTCTGCAGAAAATATGGCATTCAAAAACAACCTGTTCTAAGCAAAAATTATTTCCAATTATTTCCTGTGGAAAATACATCGGACAATCTTTCAACAAAATAAAACTTTCCTTCAACAGTTGGACTAACTATTTTATTCGCATTGAATTTACACGACCCGAGTCACCACCCCGAGTTCCAACAAATCAATCTGCTTTCTTAGCCATCTTTACGGTCGACTGTTTCTTATAAGAATTGACATAAAAATTTGCGAACAAAACGAGAAACAAAAATCCCTGAGGCATTATGTAATATATAAACTGTTTTGGAAACCCGCAGTCGAAAAACAACGCTTGTGGAATGTGAACCATACCGATCACGAATTGCAACTGTAAATTTGTCTCGTAAATCTGTGATCGAACCAATTATACGAAGAGCTAACACTTACCATTTGCAGAAGCGTAATGTACTTTTTCCACCACAAGTATTTCTGCCACTCGGGACCCAAAGCTGCGAACGCGTAGTAAGTGTACATCACCATGTGGACAAACGTGTTCAACAGTCCTCCGAGCGTCACGTGGCCTCCTGAAGAATCAAATGTTTCGATAAGGATTCCAAAACGATCCACGTTGTAGCTTACCCGGCACAAAGCGGACGATCGGCCACACGTTCAACGGCATGCAGCAGTGGTGGTAGACGTGAAGTATGCTGACGTGAGTAAATTTCTTTCTCATCACAAAAAATACCTGCGTAACAAATGCATGAGGTACGAGTTTCAAATCACTTCCGTTCAAGATCATACTTACCGTGTCTACCCAGTCCAAAAACTTGCTCAGATAAAACAAATAACACAATTGAGCAACCTACAAACGCCATCATTAATATCGGTGACAACGAATCATTTCCTCCGAGTCGGGCTTACCCACACGGCTTGAGGACTTTCCGAATAATCGACCGGTTCGCATCGAAAACTGTACCCTCGTCCCCAGCCCATGTTCCAAGCCTTCGATAACGAAATCGTATCAACTATAATCGGTTAGAAAAAAACTCGTCGACGACTCACTTGAAAATGGCCAAAAGTATTTATGGCAACCATAAAGAAATTATACGCGATGATGATTTTCCTGATGTTAAACGGTTCCCTGTCTTTCATCAATCGCGGCCCGACGTACACGGAAAACAAGACGTACAGAAAGCAAAGAAATATAGTAGGAAGTGGACTTCCCAATAAAAAGTAATGATCCATTCGTTTATCTGTCAAAATCAAATTTCGGTCCAATTAAATTCGTTAATGCGGGAATAGGAAAATCTTTACCTCGGTGCTCCCAAACATGGCCGTAAAAGTCGTACAATTTGGTCGACAAAGACATCTTATCTTACCCGTGTCGCTCCAACGAGCCAAGTGATGTTCCCCCGAATAACGCGACGTCTATTATTGAATGCGATGATCCATCTGTTAGTTATCAATCAAATTTCTTGCCGCTAATGATAACTTATTTTTTCGAGGAAAATAAATTGTTATTAAATTAATTTCCTGGTCGCTGACGAATTTTGAAATCGAATTTATTAGACAATTAAAAACCGACGTTAAGAACATTTTGATTTGATCGCATTATTTGCGGGTTTCGTGTAAGTCTGAACGTAAAATCTAGTAAACAAAACAATGAAAAGACAAGCCTGAAACCCGAAATAGTAACCCCATTCTAACGGCAAGTCGATTCCGCACTCGTACAAAAGCACCGGCTGCGCCCCGTGAAGGAGGATCAACAAAAACTGAACCTGCCCCCGAAATAATTCGAATCGTCAAGCTACGAAACTCGAAAACTTTTAAGTACTTACCAATTGAAACATCGTGAGATAACGTTTCCACCACAAATACTTTTGATATTTCGGCCCCAACGCTGCCAGAGCGTAGTAAGTGTGCATCACAACGTGCACTCCCGTGTTGAGGAATCCGCAAAACGTGCCGTGCCCGCCTGAAATTCACATTAATGATAATTTCGTTTTTCTATTATACTTCAATTTTAATTTTTTTTTTTAAAAAAATGTTTCTACCGGGCATGAATCGAGCGGCGAACCAAGCACAACTGGGCATGAACGTATGATGATAGATGTGCAAAGCCGACACGTGGCTAAACTTTTTCCTCAATATGAAAAACAGCTGAAGACGAACAAAATAATGATTCAAGCAGCAACGAGAAAACACGCACTAAATTCGCTTACCGTGTCGATCCAATCGACGTATTTGCAAATAAAGTACAAATAAGTGACGGTAGCTATCTAAAAGTTTGAGGATCTTGAGTTGAAAAAAAAAACATTCGAATTCTACTTTCAAGGTTTACTCACTTTTAAACTTCTAAGATTCGTGCTTCGATCCAGCGGTTGGCACTTCCAGCTGTAGTCGAACGCCCAAGCCAACGTCCATAACTTGAAAAGAGCAAACTTGTTTACTATTTAAATATAAATTAGCAATGCGACTCACCTGATAGTGTAGATACAGATTGATGACGACCATGAGCAAGTTAAAAATCACGATCGCCTTACGTATCTCAAACGGTTTTCTGTTTTGCATCAATCTCGGACCCGCGACGAGACAAACGAAAATGTAAGCGCCCATTAGGTACAACGTCGGTAGCGGGCTTCCCATGAGCGGCAAATTGTCCATCCGTTTGTCTGGAAAAAATCAAAATCAAAATCACGCGAATCAGTTTCGACGAACTCGAATCCCTTGCCTCTTTTGTCCCAAAAGTATTGGACAAACTTTTCCCAGCTGTACACTTGGAGTTTCATAATCGGCTCGAGACGACGAGTCGGCCAAAGAATCGTGCCGATGCAATGGGAAATAAAATAAAATCTTGAAAATTGATGCAAATCGCTTGACACTCGTGATCGATTACAATTTCTTTCGACATACGGTAATATTCTAGTTGCAATCGCATTGCCGGTTTCAGCCCCCGCTAATTTAATTTTTCTTTCTCGACTCAATACTATGCTCGAGTCAATACAAATAATTAAAATCGATCGTCATTCATTTTCTGTCGGCATTGTTATGATAATTAAAAAATAAACAAAATATAGGGAAAAAAATTACACAACGAGGAAATGAATATTCCAGAGTAATTTCAATTCAAAAATATATATTATTAATCATTTTCACGCATAAACAAAAGTGAATTACAATAAAATAGAATACATTAATCTACGTGACCGTTGCTGCTTACAGCGTGTTTTTTGGTCACCACGTACGTGGAAATATAAAAGTGAGTAAACAACATGAGAAAAAACGACGCCTGCGACAGCATGTACACCGTTACGTACAAAGGAAAACCGCAATCGTAAAAGAGAGGCAAGGCCAGATGAATACAGTCCAAATAAAATTGAACCTGAAAAATTTTACGTAGTAAAAGACGAAGAGAACCCACTTTAAAACGCTTTACCAATTGAGTCAAGGTCACGTATTTCTTCCACCACAAATATTTCCGGTATTTGGGACCGATGGCGGCAATGCCGTAGTACAGATACATCCAAATGTGTACGAAACTGTTCAAAAGGCCGTGAAACGTGCAATGGCCACCTTCGAAAAAAGTTCGAGTGTCAATAACGCGGTACTGTTAAAATTGTTCTTAGTATACGATACCGGGCAAATAACGACCGAGAACAAAAGCGTTCAACGGCATGCTGAAGTGGTGAAAGAAATGAAGAAACGAGATCTTGTTCTGCTGTTTTCGCAAAGCTAAAAACATCTGGCAATAAAAACGCGATATTAAAAGGGAACGATAAAGAAAAGGCAACTTTACCGTGTCAAACATGTCGACGTATTTCGATATGTAATACCACCACATCAAATTTGCCATCTACACAACACATCTTTCAGTTATCGACTCAAACAAATGCGAGAAATATTACCCTCATAGTCTTCGGATTGATGTCATAATCGATATTTTCGCATAGGAAATTGTAACCGGTTCCCCATCCCGCCATCCAGAACTGCGAACGATCGATCGAACGGTAAGACAACGTGAATACTCGACTTAATCTAGTTATTACCGTACCTCGTAATGCAACCAAACGTTTCCTAGAACCATACCAAAGTTATATACGACCAATAGGCTTTGTAAGTTGAATGGCTTTCGCGTGGACATTGCATCGGGAATGATGAAATTGACGAGTAAAAGATAGACTAAACAAATAATCACGGGATAAAACGGATTTCCCAATAAAGGAAAACCATCGGTCTTGGGATCTATCGAGAAAATCAAGTAAAAAGTTAAACTTTTTTCCTCTTTTCTCGCTAATCGCTCGCACGAAATACCTGCCAAGTCAAAAGTCACAAAGATATAAAAGTCCCACAGATTGTAAAAGACTTGAAAAACGTTCGCCGGTTGCCCGTTCGTCAACCACTCGTTCATCGTCGTCGTATTCTCCATTTTACACTGAAACGGAAATGAATCGATTTTCACACACAATAAAAGAATAAGCAAAAATCCATAAAACCATATTGCTCAACAAACGTCAATTATAAAAGTTGTTTTTTCCTTAAAATGTCAACCAACAATTCCATCCTTCTATCCATTCATTGCATTACTTCCTCGTACTCATTTTAATCTTTTATTATTTAGTTTGTATCACAACCTGTCATCAAAAAATAGAAAATAAATTTACTCGGTTAATTAATTACGTACCGATTAATTCTTTTCTTCTTTTTTGATTTATTTTTTTGCGAATGTAATCGTCGTGTTTGGTCTACGTGAATTGAATGTAAATGTAAAAGAAATAAATTATTCGTTTATATCAAAAGTTAAACTACTCACACTTTAGAAAGCCGTTTGTCATTCGTTCGCATGAAAGATGTCGACTGATTTTTGAGAAGCAGGAAGACTAGGAAGCATCGGTGACGATGACGTCCATGACAATACCCAAGTTTTTTCAAACGGTTTTCATTCAGTCTCTCCCCGCACGCTATTATCAAAACGCAGCAAACCCCGCATTATATAAATGTTTTCTCCTGGAAATTACCATGTCGTTTCTGGGTGTGTTTTTTTGTTCGTGAATCACATGTCTGATGGTAACATACTTTTATAACTTTAATCGTGACGTAAAACAACAATGAATATATTTTTTTAAATTAAATATCGTTAATGTCAAACGCGTCTAATTCACTGTATTGGCTCGAATTGGCCGAATTTTTGAACAGAATTCCTTGCAAGAAAAGAAGAATGTACAAAATGACGCTGGAAAATGTATAGGCGATAATAATTCCCGGGTAATTGCAGTCGAAGAAACAAGGAAGTAACAAGTATCCACAAATTAGAAATAGTTCGATCTGAAATTAATAGAAAAACGAAGTGAAAAAATGTGCAGTTCCATTTCTTTTTGCACTCACGAAATTAACCCAAGTTGCCAATCTCGAAAACGACCGCCTGTACTTCGATTTTGGATACACGTTAGACCAAGCGTAGTACACGTACAGTACGGCGTGTGAAAAAGTGTTAATCAGACCCACGAACGTCAAATGTCCTCCTACACGGACGCATGACAGAAAAAGTGAGTAACCGCGCATACGTCACATTGTCTCTCTTACCCGGAAAGAATCGAACCAAACACCAACTGTTCACGATCATACTCGTGTGGTGCACAACTTGTTGAAACGTAACCTTGTACAGTCGTTTCTTCAAGACGTTAAACACCTAAAGCAAAAAATCTTTCATAACACTTTAGAACTCGCGCTGCAATCAGCAAACTTTACCGTGTAAAAGCAATCTACGTATTTCGAAATAAAATACCACCAACAAACTTCCGCCATCTTTTTTGAATAAATAAAGATATGAATGGAAAAAAAACAATTAAAAAATCATAGACAAATTTTTTCTTACTCTTAACGAATCTTCGTTTACGGTGACATCGATTTGTTGACAAACCGCTTTGTAACCAACCGCCCAACCGCCCGTCCAAAATCCCACGTGAATGGCAAAATTCATGACAAACAAGCCCAACAAAAACGCAACAAAAATATATTTCAAATCGAAAGCTTTCCTGTTTTCCATCACTTTCGGACCCAACCACGACACGAAAACGAGATACAGCGCACCTAAAGCGAGGTTCGCCGCAAGAGAATCCATTAAAAACCATCCGTCCACTTTTTTGTCTACCGAAAATAACAAATTCGGTAATTACGAAAACAAATTTTCCCTCGTCGCCCTACCTCTGGCAGTCCACACGAAATCAAACAACAGCTTGGTAAATACAACGAAGTCGGCTTGCTGCGGTTGCATGATCGCATTCGTAATGGCGCTCCCGCGAGATATTACAATAACCCCCGTTGTCATTAATCATTAGTAACAAAGACTATGACTAAACTTATATTTATTTTCTCGTCATATTACATCATCCACGTCGAACAAATCGACGTTTTCGTACAGACTCAAATCGATTTTCTTCTCCTTCTTGTCTTTAAATATCAGAGCATAAAGAGAGATGATTATGTAAAACGACAGACTGAATATGGTGTAAACAAGGATGACGGCTGGGTATTCGCACCCGTAAATCAAGGGCAACGATAAATAAATGCAAATCCCACAAAGTTCCACCTGAGATTAATATCATCGATTAATCAATCAACGCGTTACACGTTCCTCGATCAGTAAATTTACCAAATTTAACCAATACACGAATTTGGCGAGTGATTTCCTATAGGTCCATTGGGGTGCCAGGTTGGCGATCGTTAAATAAGCGTAGGTCACACAATGCACAAACGTGTTGGCGAGACCCGCAAAAGTTATGTGGCCACCTGCAAAATTCGGATACGATTCAGTGTCAGCCGATTGAATTTAAGCAGCAGCCGTAAATTACCAGGAAAATATCTGGCCAACAGGAAACCATTCACGATCATGGTGGAATGATGAGCTACGTGCTGGAACGTGATTTTATAAAATTTCTTTTTCAAAACGAAAAACACCTTAAAAAAATCAACGGTATCACCACATTCGATTTAAATTAACTACGACTACGCACCGTGTAAAAACAATCCCAATATTTGTTCATGTAAAACCACCAGCAAGTGCTCGCCATCTTAAACAAACGTTAATAAATGAATAAAAAAAACAACAAAACGTATCGAATGTTTAACCTTTAAACTTTGTTCGTTGATGGTGAAATCCTGCAGTTGACACAGCCATTTGTAGTGAGTTCCCCACCCGGACGCCCAAAACTAAGATACGGAGTCGTCGAGCAGCCGTAAAAACTAATTGCAATAAAAATTACCTCGTAATGCAACACGACGTTCATCAGGAAACTGACGAAATTATACGTAACGAACGTTTTCTTCAAGCCCAACGGCTTCAAGTGCATCATCACGTTAGGTCCCAAATACGACACGAAAACGACGTAAGAAAACATGAAGACGTACATGGGCAACGGAGAACCGCACAAAACCCATCCATCTACTTTTCGATCTTGGTTAAATCGTAAATTCAATTAACACGATCATCCAATAACCGAATAAACTTTTACCTCTTTCTTGCCAAACAAACTCAACGAGTTGTTTTATACTAACGGACAAATCACTGTCCATTACTTTCGAGCTCTGCGTCTAAACTTAACGAGCAATTTTCCAATTCGACAACACCGATCCATCTCAATTAATCCATCAACTGCATTGCGTAAAATTTCACGAAATTGTAGCTTCCCAACCAAACAAACGTTGCGGCGAAGCAAATTCTTTTGCCACCACACTAAACATCAAATCAAACATCCTCGAGATAAATACATGGACAAAGAGTCGAGTTGAGTTTTGATCTCAAAATTGATTTAGGCTACGTGTCACTTCGCAATTTAGAAGAGACTTACCTCGTTACTTTGCACCGCGTCGTTCCATCCCAGCAAACCGGACTGTGTGAGAAAGAAGAGACCATCACCAATTAATCTAATACAAAGAGTGAAAAGACCCGTCAGATAAAAATAATAAAGAACTCCACTGTTAGTTTGTTAGTTTCACAATTCGACGCACACGTGACTTCTTTTTTATTTTTATTATCGTTACAATACGACGACAACAAAAAAAAAATCTGGTGACGAACAAATAAATCAAAACGCTAATAAATCTGTGCTAAACATCCGAGTAAACTACGGTTAATTTGTACAAAAAATATTTATAATTCTATATAGGTTAGTCGGCGTGTCCTTTAATTTGAACAGCCACCGGTTGTTTAGTTCTATAATAATTTCTAAAATAAAAATTAATAAAAAGAATTAAAAATGTCGTGCCTTGTGGAAGCAAAAAAATGAGGATCGGCAGAGGATAATTGCATTCGCGGTAAAGTGGTTGCACCATGTGATACAGACCGATCACAAACTGAACCTGTAATTATAAAAAAAAAAATACACGTTAAAACCACTCGGGACTCGAAATAATTCCAAATTGCTTACCATTTGAACGATGGTCACGTATCTTTTCCACCACAAAAGCCGGTGATATTTCGGGCCTAACGCCGCTATCCCGTAATATGTATACATGATGGCGTGAACCAAACTGTTGACAAACCCCGGAAACAACCCGTGCCCACCTAACGCAACGAGCGGAACATTACTGAAGGAACGCGATAAATAATTTTTCGACGACAAACCTGGAGCAAACCGAAGCACGACCCAAGTATTCATGGGCATCACCGAGTGATGAAAAACGTGGAGAATGCTTATCTGATTAAACTTTTTTCTCAATACGAAGAAAATCTAAGAAAAAAAATAAATAAATATTCAATAATTTTCGTAATTTCGGTACTTACGGTGTCTAAAAAGTCGACAAACTTAGTGATGTAATACAGATAGACGAGTTTTATCAACTGCAAAAGCAAAAAGAGAAACGGTTATAGCTACCGGTGGCGCCATCTATCGTCAATATCAAGAACTGAAATACCCGAAATCCCAAGGCATTCGACGTGTAGTCGCACGGTTCGCACATGAAATTGTACTTAAAAATTATCCCGGTCGTGTACGACTGAAAAGATTAATTAGACAAGATTCAATTAAACGTTAAAAACACTTTTAAAAAATATTCTTACCTCGCTGTGAATGTAGATATTTAAAATGACCATGGCAAAATTATAAAAAATAAGAATTGGCCTAAGTTCGAACGGTTTCCTATCTTTCATGAATCTGGGACCCCAAAATTTAACGACGTACAGATACAGCAGCGTGATGACGACGGTCGGCCACGGACTCCCTAACAAGGGCAGTCCGTCGACTCGTTTGTCTTGAATGGAAAGAACAAAGTTAAAAACCCCCATCATTAAAAAGTTTCGATCCACTCACCTCTCAACTCCCACACTTCGTTATACCGTCTGGTAGCGTTGGCGAGTGTAAAGCCCTCCATTCTTATACCTGAAAGTTAGGAAAATACAAGAATTAGATCGAAATTAGCATGACCAATATTTAATCGCGTGACCATCTGACGTTGTATCAAACTCTTACATACCGTACTCAATTTATCGACCTCGATTCGAAAAATTTGACTATTTCCTCACGTTTGATATCAATTAGAATAATAA
>JAQIXT010002521.1:0-10582 GCA_034700445.1 Stenotaenia linearis | reverse complement strand
AAGTTAAGCAGCATTGGCAAGGATCAGTAATTGGTTGGGTGACCTGCTGGGAATCTCAACACAATGGCACAATTCTCCCAAGATGAGATGGTAGACATGATGTTCTGTTATGGGGCAAGCCATGGAAATGCAATGGAAGCATGTAGACGGTATGCCGAAAAATATCCAACATGCTGCCATCCATCAAGAAATGTATTGAGGCAAATTGCCCAACAATTCCGTGGCACAGGCAGTGTTCGGCAACGTCCTCGTCAAGGTCGACTGAGGACAGTAACAAATGACGACAGCATCATAACTATCCTAGCAGCAGTAGCTGCTAATCCTCACAGTAGTATTCAAGCAATTGCAGGAGACGTTGGATGCAGCAAAAGCTCTGTGTGGACTGTTCTCCACAAACACAAATTCCATCCATTCCATGCTCATTGCCATCAAGCTCTCTTGGCACATGACATCAATACACAAATGGAGTATTGTACCTGGCTTCTGTGTCAAATTGATGATGATCCTCAGTTCACACCCAAGATAATTTGGTCTGATGAGGCACAGTTTTCAAGGAATGGGACTGTGAACAGGCACAACCTACATTATTGGGCACAAACCAATCCTGGTTGAGGGAAGTTGCACACCAAGTAAATTGGTGAGTTAATGTGTGATGTGGAATCTACAACAACAAACTGATTGGTCCGGTATTCTATGATGGAACCCTCACAGGTCTTTGCTATCGAGACTTGATTCTCAATGGTGTTGTGAATGACTTTCTTGATGAGCTGCCCCTAGCAGAATGACGAACTTGCTGGTTTCAACATGATGGAGCACCACCACACTTTGCAATAATTACAAGGCAATGACTAGATGGTATGTTTCCATCATGATGGATTGGTAGATCTGGACCAGTGGCTTGGCCACCACATTCGCCAGACCTCACACCATTAGACTTCTTCCTGTGGGGATATGTGAAGGACAAAGTTTATGACACACCACCACCAACATTAGCTGAACTTCAAGAAAGGATTGTGGCAGTTTGTTCCAGCATTCCAGAAACAATTATGACTGTTGTACAGAAATCTATTGTGACACGTGCACAAATGTGTATTGCAGCTGATGGCCAGCACATTGAGCACTTCCTAAACTAACTGTGAAAATAAAAATCTAATAATTCTCTTCTCTTATCCCTGTCCCCCTCCTTCCTTTTGCTCTAGTCGATACTCAATTCAAATTTAGCAGCTGATTGAGTATCGATGTTGATTTTCTCGAAATTTTTCAGAGGAATGTATGATTTAAAATTGGTTTTAGACTAATTGGATGGTGCTCTACAACTTTCTAATTGGAAATTTGTTCCTATCTGTTATGATTCAGAAGATAGATTATGAATGACCTTGAAAATGAGAGTCAAGTTTATATTTGAGGGCAGGAATGGATTGCACACGCTCCCATTATCTATAAACCCTTATCATCAGATCTCAGCCATCTGGCAACTTTGGGATAGCTGACATGTAACCAGACTTCCTGGACACCCTGTATAGAGGTCCTTGAAATAATTTACAAACATAGATTTCTCATCTACATAAAAATTTACAACCTCGTCATTAATAAACAACCTGACTAAGACAGTAATTTGTTATTTGTAGTTTCATCAAGTATATTCATACAGCAATCCATGTACTTCGATGGATGATCATGTGAAATGCATTAACGATTGTTTGGACGAAGAAGTTGTAGATTATATAAAGAGCAGACCTGATAAGAATCAACAATGCGAGTAAATCCAAAAAAAATTCTCTACTATAATAGCAAGTCTAACTTTCTTAATCATATTACAGTTTACCATTCTTACCTGCCCGCACGAAAAAACAGTGCAATAGATTCAACGATTTTCTAGATATTTTCCATTGGCTAGAAAATAAAGAGTTCGACAAATCAAAGTGCAACTGTCCAAATCCATGTACGAAAGTAACTTTCAGCACAATTACGAAAATAAAACAAATGCAAAGATTGGGCATTTATAGCCCTATGCCTAACGTTGCTATAACTATTCGATTTTTGGTGAACGCAAAAGAAGTTATCACTGAACGTTACATATATGAAGCCTCGGCTTTATTCACCGAACTGGCCGGCAATATTGGTTTTTTTGTTGGTATCTCAATGTTTGGTGTTATTCAAGTGTTGCCAGGGTTCATTAAGAAACTGATCAACATCTGTAGAAATAAAGTTGAACACACAAGTACAAAATATGCCAATAAATTAATTCCAAATAAAAAATTTATTAGACGTGGAATAAGAGGACCAAGAAGCCAAAAGAGAATGCTTCGATTAAAACAATGATTTTAACATTAAGTGTTTTTTATCAATAAATTTTAAATGTAGAGAATTTCATAATTTTGAACAAGGAATATTTACCCTTAATACCATAATTATTGAGTGAAATTAGCAATAGTTTGAGTTTTATGAAGCACAGACAGTATTCAGAGAATTGTATTATACTTCAATTTCTGGCCAATAGACAGCCTGCTTTACTTATCTAATTAGCCACACCATAAAAAACTTCAGATTTACAGTATAAAAATTTAAAATAGTTAAATTCATTATATAAGTGCATTTGTTCTTTATGGTTTTAATTTAATGAACACTTTCTTGTAAATTATGTAGTGTTATATCACATGTATAGTAGATGTTACACAATAATTGTAATTTTTTGGAAACCTGATTTTTATAACTGTCAATCAGGACAAACATGTGCAACAATTTTCTCTCTCTTTTGCAATAGAGAAATCATTCTTCTTACCTATCTGTCCTGGCAATTATTTTATTTTTATAACAACCATAGAACTAAGAAATTATAATATAATAAAAAATACATTTAAAATTAATACTCAAACATAATTTTGCAAACTTAAGAATAGATGCTTTTAAATTTTTTCTCCAAAATTTTACACACGTTTGAATGTTCACTATGAATAAAACATAGCTATTCATTTGCTGATAGATTGTGAAGTGTACACTCTCAGAAAAAAAGCCATGAGATATCATGTTTATACATAAACAAGGGGACATGTTTATACCTAAAGGTATAAACATGTCCATATATTGATACCTCATGGCTTTTTTCTGAGTGATGTAATAATTATGAAATGTGTAAATAGAGGGAGATACCAAATTATTATTATTGTAATTGATTATTATCTAAACCTAACTAGGTTTAATTAATGGACCTAGTATAAACCTTTTTTGTATTTGAACAATAATATGCTGTTTAATGGATGCTGTATCACATATGGTTTGGAACATATTGTCCTGTGTGATACTGAGTTGCAATAATAAGCTGCATTAGAGCTTAAAGTCAGATTCCTTTGGCCTTCGGCCCAAGAGCATCTCCTTTGGGAGCTCTGCTCTTACCCCCCCCCCCTCCCTTTTAGATTTAAGTATCTAGATTAAGGTTTAAGTATATAAAATAGTGTATAAAATAGTGTAATCTTTTGGCTAGAATAAAATTATAAGTAAGTATAAAATCCAAAAATCATACTTCTGAAATTCAAATTAATAGTCCTAGAATTGACAGTAGAAAATTTGGTTGAAGCCGCTGCTAAGCATTTTGGAGAAATGTCTTTTCTGTCTGTGAATTATTGATGGCAAAAAAGGCAATGAGAAGTTTGGAAGCAAGATGTTGAAGATTCAAAACCCCTTGCATTCAACTGTCCCCATATACACGATGCTGATGGGTGCTGCTACCCACATGAAAAAATTGTAAGTTTTGAATGTATTGGCAGTGTTACTAGTATACAGGGTGGAAAAAGTCCATTTCCCGCCAACATCTTCAAAACAGCAACAGATATGAACCTGACAATGATGGGGTTCTATAGGAAGTTGGATGTGGCCAATCCAATGGCAATGTCAGATTTGACCTTGAACCTCAGTCAAGGTCATCCAATTTCTATCTGCTAAACCGTTAGCGATAGGACAAAATTTCCAATTACAAACTTGTAGAGCACCCCAAACTTAGTCTAGATATGGTCAAAAAACATTATGTTTGATAATGGTTTTTAAGAAAATTAGACATTAATCCGAAAATACTCAAACATCTTAAGAATTAAGATACTCCCTAGTTACCCTAGTTATCAATTCTTGGTTTCATGGGAAGACTGGGGTTCATAATTAAATACACAATTTCTGATTTTTGTTTACCCGGGCAGCATACTTTGCTAGTATATTTATAATATGTTCATAATAACTTTGTAAGATAATGTCCGTATTTGATATATTGAAAATATATGGTCTGTTTAAATTATATTTGGATTAGAAAATATTTTTACATATTGGATATATATTTTACTTAATAAACATGTATTTAATTACAATGGCTAGACATTTGGGACTATTGCTATAAGTGAGCAGATTGTACATTTATGCACTTTGTACAATGCAAATTTGTTGAAGTTTAAGTTTTCTCACATTATTTCTAATGGATGTGTGACAGCACACAGAATTGATAATATAAATGGGTGCCCACAGGTTTTTTTCCGGGTCCAAAAATGATGTACATGGGTGAGTTGTGAGGTACAATTGTGAGCAAATGTGGGGAATTAAAAGTTGGCTTACTTCTATTGACAATTCTACACCAAATAGGTTAAATGGTAAAAGTTTAATCACAAATTCATAAAATGAGATAATTTTCTTAGTGGAAATTAAATTTAGATTTAGTTTTTAGCTAAAAAGTTTGATTTTCTGCATGAATCGAAACTTAAACCAAAATAATATTTAAAATATAAACAAATACATTTGAAATGATCAAAATAGCTTGGATTGAAGCAAATTTCATTTGTTTTAACCCTTCTTTAATTAAAGTAAGCTGGGGAAGGAGGGAGGTTGACAGTCCAGATACCTGGAGGGTAGGGCCAAACAGGGAGGGGGGGGGGAACCGGTTGGCCAGGGCGTATCCCTTCGACGCCCCCCCCCCCTCCCCCCCGCCCTGCAAAAACTTACACTAGTTTTTGCGAATACAACCCAGATTTTCTCATAATGCAAGGGAAGAATGGATTTTGTTGTTATAAAGTGGATGCTGAATCGAAGCAGTTTCAATAAACTCGGTTTACTGTTTCTCATTTTTCTCTTAAGCACATGAATTTCTAATCCTATAATAATTATTCATGCTAATCAGGGGACATGATTAGGGGTGTATGGGACAGAGACTGTGATCTTGGGTAAATATCAACAAGACTAGATAATAGAGAGTTTGCGGAGAACAGAACTTATGTTTTATAACTTATAAATTCCGTGTTAATTATAAATCTAACTTATATTTAACATGGAATTTATAAATTATAAGACATAAGTTTTGTTCTCCGCAAACTCTCTAATAAAATATCTATTATTGATATCACTGAAATTTGTATAGACTTATAGCTTATCATTATTCATTCTTATATTTATTCACTAAACAAAAATATTAAACAACTGTATTATTATAATAGCAATGAAGACCACTTCTTGTGAAATAAGCTGCATTGCTGTTATAAATAAAAAATTTGAGAAAAGGTAATCCTATTTGTCCACAAACAACATAAAAACCTACACGTGTACACAATTACTGTATCAACAACAAAAAAATCAGTAACTCATTAGTCATTAAAATAGAGTTAATTTTAACAAGAAAGTCAATAATAACTCATTAAGCCTTCAAGCCAGAGTTAATTTACAATCTTAAATATCTTGGAAATTTCAAAGCGGTTAATTTACAATCAACAGCTCATTTACTTCATTACAGAAAACAATAGCGTGCTTCCCAATCATTAACAAACTTGATAGACTAATAAACTATAAATATTAATAACATTTACAAAATAATTTTTCACAGACTGATAATTTATGTTTCAAATCATTAACAACCATGTATGCCTACAGAACAAATAACAGAATTCGTGTTGTGCAAAATCATAAGCCTATTCAAAAAAGGCAAAATTTAAGATGCAAATTTCTTAATCAATCACAAACCACAAGTGTTAATAAGATTTACAATGTGCTTGCACTGAGTTTAAGTTTGGCTCCTTGTGCATGGCTAATCTGGAATTCTGGTACTAGATATATAGATGCGCCTATTGGTAGTGATATCAGGATCGAGAATATTAATACGTTTACATTTCCAATTTTGTACTTTTGTCCATATAATGTCAATCGTGAAATGGAGCAAGTTTTTAATGTAATTTATAAAAAAAATACTGAATGTAAAAATCGAACAAGTGAGGAAAGGCTTAACTTCGAATTTGATAAACTTAATATCACACTTGAATATCTTTGGCGGTTTAATAGTGTTAAGAAATTTATTTCACTGCTCACTGTAAGTATACTACCTATATTTATTGAAGCGATGTTATAAAAGTAGAGATATAGGATATATAAAACAAAAACAGAAAAATCTGCAACATGCACCAACCCCACACTAAAAAAATGGCACTTCAAGCAAACAATAATTTGATTGTTTTGACTGAATATATTTTTCGTTTTAATATATTATCGTTAAAATAAACCAAATATTGTTTGATTCAACAATATTTGAGTTGAGATTTTTTTGAGTGCAGCCTTATGATATCAAATACACAGAGTTTATTTTCCATTAGTTTTTTATGGGGTTTTATGGAGAGTGTTAGTTGTATTAATGAATTATATTGTGTTTAGGAGCGTGGTGGAATGTATTTTGTGAAGCCGAGTTACATGGGCAATAAGTTTGGTTTTATATTATAAATTGGAATTTTTGGGAACTGAAAATTGCTAAGCCTTTTCGTGTTCTAAGTTGACTTGTTGGAACTTAGCAGTTATATCGAAATACTTGCACAACTCCTAAACTGACTACAGTATAGCCCTGATCTCAAAACTGTAGAAAATGTTTGCGAAAAGTTGAAAAAAATTGGCAGATATCAAAACTCAATACATTGATACCAAAGTTACTCTGAAGAGAGTAACTTCTTGTTTTTTCTTCAGATGGGACAATCAATTTCTAAATGATTTTTTTTCACTTGGAAGGTAGACTTATCACAAATGAGATCCAGTCGGAACCGGTAGATAAAATTTTAGCAGAACACCACTGACTAGATTCATTTTTATATGGCCCATACATGTCCATACATGAAGATAGTTGTTCATATATGTCCATATATGACGACAGTTGTCCATATGTGTTTATATATGTCCAATGTTGAATACATATCATACTTTCAGTCATATCAGGCTTCGGTCGTCGACATGCGGAGAACGAATCAAGGCGTTGCGTGTTCGCAGGCCAGAAGGATTCTCTCTGCAAGGCGACCTGGGCCTTACCTTTGTAACCTCGGATGAGTCACGTACTTCCTGTTACGAGGGTACGGTAATGACTCATCTTCCTGATGGTATGACAGACAGTGCCGACCGGTGTGGGTCACCGGCGGTCACATCCAGGGTAAGGTTTTTGTTGAGAGGGTTTGTGCAATTAAGAAGTAATGAATTTCTATATATTATCTAAAAATTTGTAGCAAAATAAATGTACTTTAAGCTGGAACTTCAGATTTAATTATAACTGTATTCTGTTTTGAAAAAATTGACTCCTAAGTGAAGTGAACCTATTTCAGTGATTATGATTAGAAACCTTTTGCCAGGGGTTGTATATCTAATATGCAGCTATATACTTTTTAAAATTTTAATAAAGGATAAGAGTTACGTTTTTGGCCTGGGAATTAATAAAGTATTTGCAGAAAGTTTAATATGTATTAATTTTGATTTCAGTGCGATTATTCACTAAATATGACATTATGTAAAAGCAAATACCAACAAGTAGCCTACGGAAATGACAACGAATCATACATAGATACCATAAGGGGTAAATGCCAGATTTTAAATCCTACTGGTAAGTAATATTTAGTACTATTTACAATACTCTATATCTTCATATGATAGGTGCATTCAAATGTCAAAACTAAAAAAGCAAAAATAGCCCATGATGACTTTTATAAAGTTGCTAATAGCAAAATAAATGTTCTTGGCATGACAAGTCTTTTACGAATATTGACTTCTAACACTTTTCAGTGTAAATGCAACATGTGTATCAAAATAAAGAATAAGTCACCTGAAAGTCAACATGAAAGAGTTTGCAAAGAACAAAACTTATGTCTTATAACTTATAAATTCCATTTAAATGTAAGTCAGATTTATAATTAACATGTAATTTACAATTTATAAGACCTAAGTTTTATTTTCCGTAAACTCTCTAATAGAGCTTTGCAGAGAACACTAAACTTATATCTTATAACATTTTAATTTCTTGTTAAATATAAGTTAAATTTAAAATTAACATGAGACTTGATAAATTATAAAATATTTTTGTTCTCCGTAAATCTAGTATAAGTGGTTTTTGATAAGTTGACTTATCAGGATCAACTTGTATAACTTGTCATTTTAAGCCCTGTTTCCACTGCATGCAAGAAATAAAACGAGTTTAATGCAGAGTCCGCATGGCTCCATGAACGATTACAATCAACCAAATGCAGTTGGTGTGATGGAAACTATAAACAAGCATGAAGCCATTTTGAGGAGAAAGTATCTGGTGGTCATGTGATCACAAGTTAGGTTCCTATTCGCTAACTGCAACAATAGCACCACACACATGCCACTTAAGCATGATTGTGCAGACTGCTTGATGTGCTGCTATGGACATTTGTGGACGATTTGGCGCCTCCACCTTGAGCGCACGGGTTTCTCCGTGATCGCACTGAACGGGCTTGGATCCAAATTCGGATTTCAAGGGCTTTTCCCGGCATCCGGATGGCTTAGTTCGACCGATAAAAGTGTGACTGCTTGCCGGGGTTTGATAGGTCGGCGATGGGCCGGGAGAGGAGCACGAGGTCTCTACTTCCTCTTGGGTCGCATCCTAACGTCTAGTACACTTTGCTTCATATTACATGTTTATAACCAATGGAAACACCAGTGAAAACTGGCCATTGTATGCCTTATAAACAAGTCATACTTGTTAATGTGAGTCATGAAAACTTTGAACACATTTACGGTAATATCTTTTTAAAGTGTTTTATGTTTCGTTGCTTTTTTTTTTCAAAGGCTTAGAATGGTATACAATTGGCAAGTCTAGTATCTTCTGGAGAACAGCCTTATACAAAAATAAATATCTGACCAATAAAAGTAGCCCAGCAATTGTAAATATTCAAATTCAAAATTTATCAGACTTCAATAAAATTCTTCTCTTCAGCTCTCGATTAGTGCCGGTCACCACTTCGACAAATACTTAATTCCTGAAGAAACATTAAATGCAAATATGTTAACTGTAATAGAAATAATAGATTTAAAAGAGGTATTACTTGAAATAATAGAATACTAAAAACACAACAAAAAGAGCAAAGTTATCTAATTTATCTTTTATATTCAATAGTTTTACCGAGTGATTTCATCCACTAAACCTTGTTCAACCAGATTGGAACGTGCACAGTGCATGAATGACTGCTTAGACAAAAAAATTATTGCCTACATTGAAAAGCAGAAGACACCTTGCAGGTAACACAATGTAATATTGTGAACTAAAATATCAAATCAACAAAAAGATGTGTTAATGTGAACAAGACTTTTTCTGGAACAATTAACATTTCAAATTATTGTTTTGTCTACATATAAAATCATCATAACATAATAACTTTTACAGCAATCTGTAGTGCTGTCCAAAAAGTTTAGGATAAACAAAACACTGTCCAAAAAGTTTAGAATAAATCATTTAATACTTTGTAATACTGAGTATTATGCGGCTGAATGTGTTTGAAAACTCCAACAGAAAGAACCAGGTTAACCAGTTGACATTTTGCAAGGTTACCCACAATTCACAGTCATTACTTGTTATTTTCAAACAGATCGATTATATTCAAAACGGATGCTTCAAACTGGCAAAGGATGTTAATTTGCCTTTAAATTTATTATCTCTCTGCAAAAATACTCTAAAAATGGTTTTTCTTACTACTGTGATTGTTGATGTAGCTGGATGTGATTGATACAAAAATAATATCAAAACTAATAAAATCACAAAATATTCACACAGATATAGGGGGCTAACCATTAATAATGTAACACTTTTTAAAGACATTTAAACACCTCCCCCCTCCTTGTAACACTTCCGGAACCAAATAGAGAATCCTCCCCTAAAAAAAATTATGTAACAATTATGTAAATTATGTAATACCACTTTGTTTTCAAAATTTATTGATACTCATTTTCTTATTAGTTAATATGAAACCATTATTGAAAACCATTGTTGAAAACATTATTCAAATGAGATAAAAATTTGAAATTCCAACAATTTCAACAATAATGCAGCATTATCATAAAAAATAATGATTTTAAATACCATCAAATACCTCTAAATTAATTTTTTTATAATGATTTTTAAACATTTTAATTGAGAAATTTTGTAGAAAGCAAAAATTAAAATTTTCAAATTCTCTTTGAGTCAATCCGTAACAATTCCGTAACATTTGCTAAACCCTCCCTCTTGTGACCGGGTTCCGAGGTTCCGGCCCTAGGGAGGCTGGAGATCCCCGGTTCCACGGTGCACTAATAAGTGAGTGAC
>JAQIXT010002520.1:0-10589 GCA_034700445.1 Stenotaenia linearis | reverse complement strand
GGCAATGTAAATCACGTGACATGCGCACATCTTTATTTATTCAAAACATACAATTTAGACCAATGACGTAAAAGTACTCAACAAAAATGAAAATTTTGCAGATCAAAACATACACATTAAACAAGCGTAAAACAACCTTAGATAAAAGAAATAGTTGAATATCAATTTTATACAGAACTTTCTTTTTAAAGTCAATATAATTTTTTTTATTTCCCTAGTAAATTCTAGTGACCTAATTTTGCAGTGCTGCTACTCATGTGGAAAAGACTTAAATTTTTGTAATTTATATATTTTAAATTTTCGTGTAACCTGGCTCACATCTTTATAGGTGTACCTAAAGCCTGGCTGACACTTTTACAGTATTTATATACATCTAATGTGAAAGTAACAATAATAATTGAATAATAATTTTTACATCTTGTATTACACCTAATTTTTAAAAGTAATGTTTTACACCTCAATGGGTGTTCTGCTTAAGAGTGCACGTAGCAAAGATATAAAAAAATCTATTGCAAATTGCAATTTTAAATTACAAAATAACATTGTGTATGCAGCAGTCAGCACACCCAAAAAACAAGGAGTAAAACAGCAAAAATGAATGTTTTGAATGTTCGGCTTGAACTGCTAAAGTTTTCATAAGCACTCAAAATTAACTGAAAAAGGAGAAATAAAAGATAAAATATCAAATGTTTTGAGAGCAGTTTCGCTTCAATTCTCTATTCATGTTTGGAACAAGACTTACACCAAAGAACAGTACCGTCCTGGCACCCAAAAGAATGGTCGCATCGCATGCCTACCACTAGCGCAGACCCCTAGGTAGTGACAAGTTTTTGTGACTGAGACGAATTATACTCATTGTAATTTATTGTTCATTTAGTACAATCTGAAAACAAATAATCATATTATTACTGTGTTCCAATAAATAACGATATAGTCAGCATTATATTCATTTTTCTAATAGCAATAAACCTACTTTCCTTTAAAATCCAAGCGTTTTTATCGATATTTTACTTTCAATCGCTCTCAACATAAACAAAATCGTCACCAGGCGTCCCTATATGAACCCGAAAGCCTTACTTTCACCCGCAACGCATCTCACAGCATGCGTCTGGACGCGTCTTTCATACCGCTCGCATTCCCAATGAGTCTATCAAGCGATTCGTCTTGCTCTATCACCTCCTTCATTTTACACCCTCCTGTGTTTCATCAAAGGTAAGCCACTTAAAACACTTTGTAATTAATTAATGTACCAGTTTTGTATTTATATTGTCTTTGTTTAATTGAGTAATTTGAATATATCGATGTAAAGTGTTTAGGAAAAGTTTTATCCATTTAATGTATTCTTCAGCACGTTTCAATCGAATTGGTTTCACTGAACGGAATTAAGTTAAGTTCACTTGTTTTGAAATTTAGATTTTTGTTGACGCATGTATTGGTTAATGGAAATCCTTCAGTTGCTGCTGGAGGATAAAAAGTTTGCTGAAGCAGTTTGGGGAAGGAAAACAAGAATATTTTGTCTCTTAGTATTGTTGTAAAGAAATTGAGACTCGTCAGTTTTCTTTAGTCTAGTTTAAAAGTGATTTACGAAATGATGCATGTTGAAAGGGGCTTAACAAATTACACGGATTTTGCTCAAAGATAAAAAAATGTGATTTATAGACAACTGAAAGTGGCAATTATTGTGTAATATAAATTAGATAAGCATAAAAGATGACAAAATCATGCAGGTCAGAATGAGATTTTCTGATTTTTTTTACGAAAAAAAAATTTTGCCCGATTAAGAACAAAAACAGAACTAGGGAAATCTGTGTGATAAGTATGGTATGGATTTTGCAGGCGGAAAAATAAATTGGAAATCGGGGGCAGAAATTGGGTGTTTGAAATTTTTTCAAAATCAGGTTAAATCGGGTTGAAATAATATAATTTTTTTTAAAAAAATTGGGCTAAATCGAAAATAATTGATAAAATTGGTTGCAGAGCCACAAAACATCAATAAAACCATTCGAAACCCATACATTGAATAAGCTCTGATAAGTCAATTAACTACAAAAGTGAGTGAAAATCATGATTAAGAGTTAACCTGAAAATTTGTTTTTTCGGGTTTTATCGGGTTTTACCCAAATTTCAGAAAATCGTTTCGGGGTTTAAATTCGGGCATTTTCAGGTAAACCCTCAAAAAATCCATAATAACAATAAGTTTTTAAGATTTAAATGGTTTAATACCACCACATTAAATTATTATTACTAACAACATTAATGTTTCTTATCGGATATTTTTTAATTCTATTTTGGAAGTTAATATGATGTTTTGGGTAGAGTTTCAGTGGGAACTCATCAATTTCCTATTGTGATTAACTTAAGTCGATAATTTAGTAAAGCTCTATCGATGTAATTTGATACTACAAATTTGAAAGCCTCTTTAAAGTTAAGGGCAAATTTTATTCAATTCATTCATCAAATAATTTTTGTGGAGGAATCGAAAGATTCGAAGTTGCTTATAGATGAGTTCCTCTCGGTATGTTTTTTCATCGGTGCAATTTCATTCGCGTTTATCTGTGCATTTTTTTGGAGTAGAGGTTTATTTATTGCAGGGTGATTTTCACAGAGCAGTTATTACTTCTTGAATCTCGGCCAATAACCATGGGAGAGACTGGATGAGACCTAAGGCGAATTCAGCAAGGGGTAGTAATGCGGGCGATTACTTCTGGTGGCGTTTATAACATTTTCAAATCACAAAATTTCGCTGTATGATAAATTTATTTTATTTTCTTAAAAAAATTTTTAAGTTAAATAACGGTTTCTTATAATTTTAAAAATTATTCTGAATTATTAACAAAATATACATAATTTATTTTTAAGGTAACTTTGATTTTAATAAATTTCTTTTTTAAAGTGTTGAGCTGCTTTTTAAAGTGTTGAGCTACTTTTTAGAAATATCACTGAAAACTAGAAATTATTATGTGGGGAGAAAATTATAATCACTACCATATTCTATACCCATAAACGGTTCAGGATCTCTAGCACTTAGTGGTAGTAGGAAAGTGTGGGTAACATGCACTGCAAAAAAAATTAGAATGCCCATTTTAATTTAAAGGGTATCTTTACACTTTATAGCGATAAAAGTTAATGTGAAGATAAATTTCATATTGACTTTACATTGACTTGAAATTTGTAAATTTAATTGTTTTTGCTAATAAGATAGTGATAACTATCTTATTTTTTTGGGTAGTATATCAGCACAGTATTTGCAGAATTGACTTTCCCCCAGCACACTAACCAAGGCCAGCACGATAATTAAGGCCAGCAGCAATGTTTTAAATATTTTATTTCTATAAACTAGCCCTCCACTTTTTACTGCCAAATCATTCTAGTTTGCCAAGTTTGGATTTGCAAAACGATTTGTATAGTCAATTTCCCCCAATAAGTTGAAAATGGCGGGGTTGACCAAGGTGCCGTAAAATTCGAATTTTCTGGCAGTGCCGGAAAATTCGAGTCCAAAACATGCTTGTTTCGAAATTTTGCATTTGCTAACAACAATTCAAGTTATTCTTAGTTTAAACATGATTTAACATGTTTAAACTAAAGTAATTGAGAGAATTTTAAAATTTAAACATGCTGTTTCAGTAGTTTAAACATTTTAAACTTTAAATTTCTTTCAATTGTTGACTTTCTGTTGAACTTACTACGCAATCTAAGATCACGTGATTGTTCGTTTTTTCCAGCATGGTGCCGAATTTTGCAGCATGCCGGAAAACGGACCAAGAGACCTCAGGCAAAAAAATTGGTCAACCGCATCTTTACCGGCATGCGGGCCAAAGCGGGGTAATACCGTATATACATTTAATTTCCCCATAAAGATAAAAGTGCATAAAAGCAGCAAATATTTGAGTCACAATAATGTTGACAGATTTTGAATTTCGGCTGACCAAGCCTCTGTAAAATGTTGTCACATGTCTGCACCCGCGCGGTAAACATGGCCTGTGTGTTAATGACAAAATTGGTGCCAACCCCTTGCCTAAACTGCTGCCTGTGCAGTAACTGAGGCTCGCGTATTGCCCGAGGAAATACGGTAATTCCTGTACAGTCGATGCACTATAAGTTTGAACCTGGAGTGTTTGGCCTAGGGTAGGGGAAATACTTGTGGCGACCAATCATGTCAAGGTTCAAAGGTCAAATAATGTGTTATTGACCAATACTAACCCCATCTGACCTTTGAACCTTCACATGATTGGTCGCCACAAGTATCCCCCTACCCTCCCTTATGAAAATGTCTGATCTGGTTTTAATCAAAACTAATCAGGAGGAATCAGGATTGATCAGATCTGATCTGACTGGATTTCTGATCTGAAGATTTTGGATCTGATTTATCAAATTTGATCTGAACGGTCAGATCAGCCAGATCCAATTCTGAATAGCCAGATCTGTTTGACATGACCATTCACAGATCTGGCAGATTAGATTCTCTGATCTGAATCAGATTAAAAATTTCCGTAAGGGCTAGGCCAAACCCTCCAGGTTCAAACTTAAGTGTGTCGACTATACAGACAAATTAATTTGATTACATTAGTAATACTAGACATAAACAATTAAGTTTACTTATCTATATACTAATAGCATAACGCATTCCTGTATGTGTGAGTTTTGGAGAACGATGGGATATTTGTTTTTTGTGTTAGGAATTGGGATTATTGGGATTCTATAACACAATATCACATCAATTTTATTTTTACATGGCTTTGTTATTGGTTTTCCAGCTGGGAATTTGTTTATTTCATTGGTATTTATTGAATTTTTTTAAAATTTGAAAATTTATTAGTGGAAATATCAAAATACCATTCTTTTGATGAAATGGTAGGAAAATGAGAATTCCCACTTTGTCAGCAATTACTGTTTCAAATGATTATGTTTAGTAATTTTATGCCAATTGCTATATCCCAAATTTTTATTTATTTTATTGTATATTTCACATCATTTGATAACCCACAAACAAATTGTAAATATTAAAATTCAAAATTATTTTAAATTATTTTAAATGTTTAACTGACATTTTTCTAATTTATGTACCAGTGAATATTCGCTGGGAACAACTTGTATTAGTCATAATTTTAAAATTTCTCCAATGACATCAGTTTTCTAAGGAATCCGTTCTAAAAAGACACTAATAGTAGTTGAGTATGCTTGATTTTTTTAAAGTAAGTTTGAAGTCAGTTAAACTAGTTCAAGAACTATATAATTAAATCATTGTTTCATTACCTTCTGGATCACTCACAAGTCGTGTGATAGTAGTCATGTGATATTTAATTTATTTATTGTCGACTCTTTCCTGTAATCTTCTTCAATTTCTTTGCAGTCTCATTAGATTATCTCTTGTAATAAAGAAGACCCACGTTTTAACCGTGGCTTGTCCTCTTCCACCTCACGTAATGCAGTTTATTGGAAGTCCTAACTGTTTTAGAGCATTTACAGCAATTTATTAATTTTTAATTTTTATTCTGAAGTACTATTAATGAGGTGAGTAATACTCACCTCATTAATGCTTTACATAATAATGCTTTTCAGGCAATTTTGTAAGTGAAGATGGACTAAGCTAAATTGACCATTTGTCCCTGGAAAAACCCCTTATGTTTCCGGCCAAACTTGTCGCCGGTTTTGTCTCCAGCATTCAGCCTTCCCTGAAATAAAAGACAATTGACTTCTTTACCAATGATTTTGATCAATTGTCTACTTTTTGTTATCCCACCCTTTGGAATTGTTTCACTGCTTAATTCCCTACCTTGAATTTTTAAATCATTTTTTCTTTTTCTTAAAACCCCTAGCGAAAAAGTCATATACTGTATGTGTCACATATGATAAACCAGATATGGTACCATATGTCTGAAAGTTTGATATATATTCAAAATTGGACATATATGAACATATATGGACATCTACGGACATATATGAACAAATATTGTCATGTATGGTCCACATAAAAGTGAATGTAGATATATGCGGCTCATATATTGTTCATATATGACCTGTACAAATATGAATGCGGTTATATATGATATGACGCAATATAATTTGAATAAAAGATAATCTTTGAAATTTTTGTAAAACATGAATTTATAATAATGTCCTAGGACAACAAAGAGTCAGCTATCTAGGTGACCCAATACAAGTTCCAATTTCAGATCCAATTTCAGATCAGGACAATTCAGCTTTGATTTGGTTATTTACCAATAACTCCAAAACTGAGCACAAGTTATTATAACCACAACCATCAGGTGACTACTTTAGTCATTCTTTAAGTGCATGAAGCACCTAAAAAGATGAACTCATTATTAAACTAGGTAAATGAATTTCATGTTTTTTTCTAATTTATAAAAAAAATAAACATAATAAAACATTTAATTATATACAGTCGGACCCGCTTATAGCGTCAATCAAGGGACCGGGCTTAAATTGACGCTATAAGCGGGTTGACGCTACAAGCGAATCCGCTTACAGCGTCAAAGTGTTGGCCGGACCGCACCAAATGTGACGCTGTAAGCGGGTTGACGCTATAGCCGAGGTCGCTACTGGCGGGTCCGACTGTACAGCAATTGTAAATTTATATTAAATATTTTTTTAATTATTAAAAATAATGTTATAATAATGATTTAAAAACAAACTTGGTGGATCAATCTGGTGCCAGAAATTGGAATTTTTGCAATTAGACCCATATATGAATATTTATATGGTCCTACTGTACATATTCAATCACTCCATAACTGATCTGTATATGGTCCAGAAAATTTGTCCATGTACAATTCAGTATACATATATATATGGACCTATATGGCCCTCATATATGGCCAAATACAACCGCATTTGGCCATATATAACTTTTTCGCTAGGGACATCTCTTAACCCCTCTTTCACTTCCCTTGAGACTGAACTATCTGCCGTTCCAATGATTTCCTCAATATCTTGTATAAACTTCACATCGGAATGATGTGCAAATAAATTTGTACAAGCTGAGTCCCCCTCAAAAACTAATTTTTCAGTATTTGTGATCAAGTTTACACTTTTTGTATTTTCCACCATCCTCCAGATATCACCCTTCATCAATGAATTTGAAACCTCATTTTCAAAAAGGCCTGCAACGCTCTCGTCGTCGTCCTTGAAAAACGCAACATCACCATTTGACTTGGTGACAATACATTTCAACTGTTTCGAAATTATAGTGATAAGGACAAATTAAATGAAAATGAAAAATATAGTAATTTATGACATCATCTTTCAACTTGATAAGATTAAAGAACCTATTTCTCACTGTATTTATAAGTTTCGTAATCGATTAAGTTCTATTTTTTTCATGTCATTTTTTCATAAATGCAATTTTGGGGATATGGTCATACTAATATAGTTTTTTGTGCAAAAACAATATCCGTATAAATTTTCTTTATGATTTTGATCTTCTTGGTATTCTAAATCAATGACTCGTCCATCTAATACACCCTTCATTAGCAAATCACTTCTTTGTTAACTTTGATGCATGCACAAATTCATTGTTTTGATATCACAAATCATAGCAAATAAATTGTTCAAGCATAATCAAATACTCTTTTAAAAGTTCTTAATACCTCCGTTAAATCTTTATTAAATTAATTATAGTATTATTAACTAGCAAAGTTAACCTGGCATTGTCTGGGAATTTTAAAAATTAATTTAAATATCTCACTCCCAAGCAAACTGAAGAAACAATATGTTAATCTCTAAAAAGTGTACACACATTGAAGTAGAAGTGTAAAATTACACTTATGAAGGTGTAAAGTGCAGACACATTTTAAAAGGTGTAAATGAAAACACCTTAGTCAAGGGAATTTTTCTACACCATATTGTGGAGAGTGATGGTACACCTTCAGAAAACACTTTATTGAAAGGAATACTGTATACTCCTTTTGTTGGATCTTATTTGTACTCGTAATTAAGAGTGTAACAATACACCATTTACTACTTTGTATCATCACTTGATGATGGGGAGTCGTTACATTTGGATGTCTCACGTCGCTTGACACAACACTGATTTATTCCATTTTAGTGCAAGTTCAACTCAGAATATCCAAGTTGCCGCCATGGAAGACTTCGAACCTCATCCTTCCCGCTTCCGCAGTCCATGGAAACCCTCAGGTTGTGAGTTATGTCATTATTTGATTAGAAAGGCATTTCAGACCGTTACTTTAGGGTTAGTTTTCTCCCCAGATATCGAGTCGCGACACGTCAAAGAATATGATCAAAATGGTAACAAGAATTGTACAAGAAAAATCGTTTTATAGCTTCAAGTGAAGCCAAACTCATGCAGTATCAGCCAATAGGAAGCTAAGATGATGACTTTTAGCAGCCAATCATACCAAGCCTTTATCAACTCCTGCAAAACTGTGATATAATTTAGGTGTGGTGGAAAGAAATGGCTGCTGTAGTATATTTAAACAATGGATTTTAAAACCCAAATGAACAGCTGCATTCCAGAAACACGTAAGCGATGTCATTGTTCCACAGCAATCTGCTGAGATTGGTTAATGAAAAATCATCACTTTAGCTTCCTATTGGCTGATACTGCATGAGTTTGGCTTCACTTGAAGCTACTAAACGATCCTTCTTATATTACTAGGATCATTCATATTCTTTGAGGACATGGTATTTGCACTGGAAAATATGTCACCTTTACCTTAGGGCCTAGGCATGCGTGGGTCGAAGAGATCAACCCTTGATTTTGTTAGTCAATGGCATTGTTTAAACTACAGATCATTGCTGCACAATGCTCTGTGTAGACATGTGTTTTAATTTGATGTGTGTCACACGGACACACAAAGTAGTTGGACAGTTTCCCCGCTTTTACCTAGATCGTCCCAACGATTGACTTATGTTACAAGAATGGTCACAAACAGTGAATCGAACAGTCGATTTACCGACTAAGGCATGAAAACACCGATATCGTATGAATTCATCCTACATCGAGATGGCATATAGTCCTAAAAGCAGTCAGGCATAAAATTGCCTAAAAACTCCCAGGTGATTTTGTTGGCCTCAATAGGGTAATCAATACAGTATAATAATATGTGACGCAAGCTTTTGGAATATCATGACTGAAAACAAGGATCACGTGACGCGCGACTCCCTTGTAACTAGAGTATATAAGGATTGTAATTCATTGAATAAAATCTTCAGTTGTTAACTTTACAACCCAATCAAACGAGATTTAGGAGTTCTTGATATTTACTTGATTTACATATCAGAAAGTTTAATTCCTGATGTTCTCTTTCAACAAAATAGTGTAAGCCACATTCCCGTCTTTGTGTGTCTGCGATCTGATTGGTGTATTTGTGGCACATGATAGAGGGATGATAAGATATTATTTCCAGTACAGTAATCTGGGGGATTATAAGTGAGGATGCAAAAACACAGAATGTGGGTTCTGGATGGTGGTAAGATATGAGTTTTATGGGTTAAGAATTGAATATTTGGAGTGAATTGCTATACAAATAACACGATATTGTGGGAATTTTACTTTTACATTTGTTTTGCTTCTGGTTTTTAGGCTGGGATTTTATTCTTGGTTTGTTACTAATAGTTGTTTATTTAATTTACTTAAAATTTGATAATTTATAAGTGGGCAGGGACAAGAAATACAGGATATCAAAGCACCAGTTTTTTAGTGAAATAGGAATTCCCACAAAGTAGCAATTTGAAGTGGTTTTGTCTTTTGTTATTTCATTCCAATTAGTATGAAAAAATTTTATTTTTATTTTACTTTCCACATCATAACTTGATTAAAATCCACAAGAATTTAAACTAAACTGTTGTTTATTTAAAGGTTTAACTGTTGTTTTTCTGATTTATTTACCGGCGAATATTCACTGGGGACAACTTTTCAGTTAGAATAAAGTCCCCGACTTTTGCGATTAATTCATTCTGGAGTTATCGATGTTAAGCCGAACAACCGCGTAAGTCAAGTCAATGTTAAATCTATAAGCCGATGTTATATCCCGAACCAGGCATAACATACTGTACAACCAGTATATGTATAAACAAAAATGATAATGAATCTAGAAGCTATGCATTGCACCTTACTAGAAACTCCAATTACTATGTTCTGAGTAGCCTTTAGTTCCAAGAAAAGCTAATTTAAGTTCAATTATCCCAACCGTGTGTCTATGAATTCGTGTAAAATGAATGTACTTACAGTAAGTCGGGACTTCCTGCATTAAAAAATATTCTTGTTGTGATTTGGAATATAGAATAGTATTGAAACTGATGTGACCTACTTTGTTTCTGAAAAAGTGACTGCAATTAAGTAGAAATGGTGCCAAATTCCAGCTGCCTTCCACTAACAATCGCGGATGTCATTGTACTCATTAATTTCCTTATTAAAAACCATTGTCTTAAGCATCACTTCGACCATTATTTATATAAGTAAAGGATGCCATTTATTTTACTTGTACTAAAATTCAAGATATATGGATTAACAATTATTAAAAATCTGGCATCACTTTTTCTTCTGCAGTCATGGAGAACTTCCCACTATTTCTAGCTCATGCACTATCTAATAAAAATGCAAATGGATT
>JAQIXT010002519.1:0-10595 GCA_034700445.1 Stenotaenia linearis | reverse complement strand
TTGAAACAAAAGTTAAGTCGAAAAAAATCGATGTTTTTCTTTGGTTAAGTTTGGTGGCACCTGGTGTTCGGTGTTGTGATTTCCCCAGAGCGAGAACAATATGGCGTATTGTACGCATGCGCAGTGGGTGTTCCCACTGGAGTTTAAGATCCCTCCCTCCCTCTCTCTCGTTCAGATTACCTCATTAAGGGAAACAAAGTGTAAATTATTCACAGGCAAAGATTTGTTCTGCCAGCAGTCAACGCCAACATTAAGCCGCCATTAACGGCCTTATTGTCTCGGCGGGATTACATTTTAGCGGCGCGTGGGAGGGAAAACGCGACCGTAGTTATGGAAACCAACAAAATGGCCGTTCGGGTCTTAAAACTCATTCGAACAAACAGAAAACTTTTTTATATTTTTCTATTTTTTTCTATTTTTTCTATTTTGGTCGCCATATTGGTGGATTAGTAGTTTTAGTTGCTTCAGCCATGTTGTTTCCGTCTTCGGGTCCCAATTGGGCTTGTGATTAGTCTCCGTCTCGGCACCCGGAAGTCGTCCTGAGTTTTCTTCTAAGTTTGACGTGCATCAGTCCGTGAAAGCGGAATCGACAGGAAGTCACAATTGTGCAACTTCTTCTCTCCCGATCCCACCCTACATACACCCCTCAGACTGTGGTGGTGAGGGGCGAATCTTTTATTCTTTTTTTTATACGCACAGCACACTTTTTCCTTTTCCTAACTAGCCTCAATTTTATTTTTTTTATTCAAAATTGGAGTTGCCAAAAGAAAATTTCAAGGTGTTTGAAGTCAAAATAAAAATGATTCAGCGAGTTTTGCGTTTTTAGTCGTAGAATTTGCAAATAGAATTCAAAAATGAATTTGTTTACATTTTTTGTTTGTTATGATAAGAAACTTAATATTTTATAGTTTAGAAACATGGAAGAATCAATCGATCTAACTAAAATTGATCTCCATTTTCTTTTCTCTCATTGCGCATGCTCGGAATTATGTATTTGGTTTAAGTTAACGATTAAATTCGACTTATATGGGAAATCAGGAAAGATGTAATTTAGATCGATTGACTTTTATTTTATCATGTTAATAAGCTGAAACTCGAAATTTTTAGTCACGGGGTCTGTCAACGTGGTCGTGTGGGAGGAGTCGTGGTGGACCAAAGAGGGAGAATTGGAACGAGGACTCCCTACAAACAAAAGCGAGGGACGCCAACGGACACGTGGCACACGCCCGCTTGACGTCTCACTCTACCAACTCTCCCATGCTTTTTCAACATTTAAATTCGACCATCGATCCGCCATTTTTCAAAACCAAAAAAAAAAAATTTAAAAAAAAAAATAAAAATAGAACAAATCGCCATCTCATCTGAGATGAAAAGGAAAAGGACAAGTGATCCATTGAAAAATCCTCCATCCATGTCGCTCTCCTCTCCCTCTGGTGTCCAGACAGCGAATTAATGAGTGCGGTCCATTTCCGGCGAACATATGTCGAAAAAGTCCCTTTTATGATCTCATCACTCGACCCAGATGTGTAGTTGGTGGTTGCCAGGGCAACCGTTTTGCAGCATCCCACTCTCGGTCGGACCAATGGTGGGGAATGGAGAGTCACGTGACCCTCTCTGCCAATAATGGCTTCCGGTTTGGCGGATGGGAGGGGTGTTTGGTGGGGAGACGGTGGGGAGCATGCGCAGTGCGGAGGTGCTCGGTAATTGGACGTGGTCGGTAATTAATATGCAGAGTGGTGCGTTTTCAAAGGCTAATTGGAACGGAGCACGAAATAAGTGGGATTTGTGAGTCGGAGGGGTTGAGGTCACGTGACCCCCGGGTTGGTGGCACTCGATAAGAAGGTTCGGTTTCAAGTGAGATGATCAAATCAATGGAGGATATTTGAATATTTGTAATTCCTTAGGACGAATGAATGGGGTTCGGTGTTGTGCTTCGTTTCGGGTGTTGCTTTTCACTTTGTTCTCACTTCTCGCCGATCGAATGCAAAGTTGCTCGCCGAAATTCGAGATGCACCAATTCAAGTCGAAGATCAAGTTTTGTAAATTCAATTTATATTAAAGTCGAGCTAATGTGCTTTCAATTTAAATGTATCAATAAAGTACACGTCTTTCTCTACCTAATACGGTACGAAATATATTTTATTTACTTATTTTATGAAACTCGATGTAAATTTATCAATGAGGTGTAGGTCTTTCTGTAGCTAATACGGTTCCGGTCTGTATGTATCAAAATTAAAATCCAAAAATTTACTAAATGAGGCTACTTCACTTATAATAAACTTAAAATATCAACTTGTTTACGTATTCACATTTTACAGCATAAAATCTCTCATTTAAACTACGGTTCCGGTCTGTAACTAAACCGCGAGCAACATACACGTCTTCTGCTAGACTTGCTTCACTTCAAAACTGATTCACTACACCCAAAAACCATCGTACGAATAAAATCCACGACAAAATAAACTAATTTACATATTTTTATTCAAATAAAAAATTTAGAAAAAATTTTCGCGAAAACTCGGTTAGTTGTTTCAATCCCGATCCGCCATTTGCATTACCGCTCGAGCGATTATCATCGAATATCTTTAGAAACCTCGCCGAATTAAAGGCTGTACAAATAAGGGTGACAAAATAGGTGACTCGAGTGCATATTGACCTGCTTATTTCAAACATAATCGAATTTGAAGGAGGTGACAATAGACAATGTTTACAGTATCAACTTTGCACCACCGCCATTGTCATTACCGATACATGTAAGGTGATCTCAAGCAACGGGACTCGAATTATCACAATGACCCGGAAACGAACCACGAACTCTATAAACTTGAATATTACATTAGGATTTCGCCAAGGATATGGGGTAAGTGAAATTCATTTTAATTATAAATTCAAAATTAGGCCTAAAAAAAAAATTAAATTCAAAAATAGTGGAAATGAATTATTTTTCATTTATATTCAATTTAAAATCATACCTAAAAAAAATTTTTTTTTAAATAAAAATTAGGCCTAATTTTTTTTTTTTTTTAGTTTTAAAAATGGTTGAAAATGATTATTTTTCGTTTGTATTCATTTTAAAATTAGTCCTAAATTTTTTTTTTTTAAATGGGGTGGGGTTTTGATTCCCCTCGGTCGTGTGGTCGGCGTTGCTTTCATTTCATTTAGAATAGAGATTATGTTGCCTGAGATAGGGGGAAGAAAAAGGGCGGGAAATGTGTTTTCCCCTCATAATTTTCCCACTATAATGGCTTCTACAACATACCGCATTTTCTTACGCTTCTCGTAATTTAAATTTGTTTTTTTTTCATTTTATTTTTCAAGGGACTTTGATTTTTTTTTTTTTTTTTTTTTTTTTTTTCTATTTGAATAGACGAGTTGAATCTGTTTATTTAAGGTTCAATTTTAGTGGGTTTCGGTTTCGGGGAATCGATATTTATGCGTCGTGAATGTTTATTCGTAAAAGCAATATGGCGGTTGGGTTTTGAAATTTTGTGGTATTAAATTAATAAAAGATCAGGTGTTGTGATCCCTCATGATGCTGTGTCAGCGTTCCGCCAATTCATTTTCCACGCTCACCGTGACTGGCGCCAAAGGGCGGGGGTGGCGGCCATTTTGATCAATAAAAATAAAAGTTGGGAAATTATTTTCCACGTTTGCAAATCGGTTTTGTTGAGTTTTAAAACGATTTTTTTGAAATTTGAATTTTGTTGCAATTTTGGAGGCGAGCGCCATTTTCTTTTATTTTCTAATTTTTTTTTAAAATAAAAAAATTAATTATTTTAATCGAAATTATAAAATTTTATAATTGATTGGAAGTTGGGCGCCATTTTTTTGAATTTTCAAATTAAAAAAAAAAAATCTTAAGCCTTTTGATTATTAATTTGAAGGTGAGCGCCATTTTTTAAATATTTTCAAATTTTTTCAAAATTTAAATTTTTTGAATCAAATTTACAAAATGTGTGAAATCGATTTTGAAGGTGAACGCCATTTTTTTTTTAAAATAAATTTTTAAATTTTTTTATTTTAAAAATTTAAAAATTTAAAAAAATAAAAAAATAAAAAAAAATTTAATGTTGGCAAATTTCTGACTTTTTGTTATCTCGCAAACACGAATTTCGATAAAATTCAAACTTAATACTCAACAGCGCGTGACAGGAGCGTCGAAAGTTGGGCGCGCTAGCAAACGGAGCGCGTTGTCTTTTGTCTCCTTTTCGGTCGCCCCCTCCACCTCCGTCGTCAATTCGGGCGCCATTGTTTTGTCAAAACATTCACGAAAATGATAAGGCGAGGCGCATGCGCACTCTACTTCCTCCCATAAACGACCCGATATCGTGTTAGCATCAATTTATTATTAATTAGCCCGAAAAACAAAATGGAGAAGGACAACACCTCACCTTAAAGTCCCAATACTTTTATTCTTTTCAATGTTGTATAAACGTTACTTTGATGTTTGTGATCGGTTGTGATCATCGTCAAACGTAGAAGAAATTTTGATTTAAAAAAAAAATTATTGAATGATTTTTTAGTCGTTCGATCACTGGTTTCTGACGTCACAAATAGTGAATTTTCAATGTAATTCAAAATGACGGACAAAGCGAATTCCGTCTTTTTCTATGCTTTAAATGTTTTTATTTAAGAAAATGCAAGAAAAACATAAAAAGCAAAAGAAATACTCAAACATCTAGTCGTCAGCCATATTTGTTTCAAGTTTTTCGGATAAATTGCTTGGAAAATGTGATTGCAGTGAAGCCAACACACATTTTGTAAAAAAATTACCGGAACTTAATTTGACATTTATTCGAAAAATGGCTTCCATGTTGAAAATTTGTAACAAGATTTGAAAGTAAATGTTGTAGTAAAACTTTGAGAAGATAGAAATTGATCGGGCATTTCTCGCGACTTGAAACGTGACCAATATGGCGGATAAGGCAATGTGATGTCTCGGGGCTGCGTCCATTTTATCTCCCCTTACCCCTTTTGTCTCAACGTCCCGTGGTCCCCCTCTTCACCGGAAGTCATTTCCACCCCTTTGTGGCTCGAATGGCACTATGCCCATGGGGCAGCCGATAAGACAGGTCACCACCGGAAGTTGTGCACGCATGCGCACTGCACAGCCGAGAGAATCTTGAGGAGCACCACTGCCAAGCAGTCAGAATCAATGTAATCAGTTGCAGTTTGCGGTTACTCCCATCTATTTTAATTAGAAAACAAAATGGCCGATCAAAGTCTAAGGAGTTCGCCACTTCCGGTTCACGTAAACGAGTCCTATCTGCTTCCATGGAGACGAAACAATAGAAAGTGAGGGAAAAATGGAAAAATTGTCTCGATTTCACGAAGGGGAAGAAACAAAATGGCGGACCGGAAGTGGGATGTCGGAGAAGATGATTGGAAATAAAAACAAATTTATAAATGGATAAATTGCAGCGGGGTCAAGTAATTTGGGGTGGGCACCGCCACTTAGCACCGGAAGTAGTTTGTTAATTCAAAAATGGCCACCAGTGATTCGGCAATCAGCCGTGATTTAGCATCGATTTAAAAGTCACGTGATGATGAAAAAATAGATAAAAAATCTTTTATTCCCTATTTATTTATTTATTTATATTTTATTTACTCGAACGGTGAAAAAAGGGAAATTTCTTTAAATGGGGTGTGGTTCGTTATAATGGAGTCGGTATTGTAATTCCGACTAAACAAACAAAATGGATGCACGCGACAATGCTGAGATTGGCCAGTGCGAAGGCAAACACGAAGGAAAAACGCGGGGGCGGCGTGCAGCGACCTCGTTATGGCGAATTTGGTGCGTTGGGAGAGCGGGAGGTCGTTGTAGAGGGGTTTGATGGTCAATCTGTACGAGTGAAGCCACAAATGGGCTCGAGTCGGTCACGCGCGCACGTGGGATGACATGGAATGCTTGTCACGCGATGTGCTGACCAGGCGTACTCGCAACCCCACCTCCACGCTCTTCCCTCCACCCTTCTTGTTCCTTAAACCTCTTCATACATTCCTAATGGGACCCTCCTGTGATTTTTTGTTAAAGGGGAATTTGGGAATTGGGCAATTTTGGGAAGTTGAAATAATGTTGAAAAAATGTGATTTATGTAACGTTATTTCAACGTTGTCGACGGTATTAACAGAACGTTTTGATTTTAACACTTAAACAATGTTGATTACTTAATATTTGAGTGAAAACATTAATATAACGTTATATTAACGTTAACGCAACGTAAAAAATTCAACCATTTCAATAACGGTTTTAGATTTTCACTTTAAAAAAAATTTCATTCAATCAACATTGTTTTCTATCAAAATACAGTAACCAACGTTGAAACAACGTCGAAATAACGTTACAAAAGTATACCACATTTAACATTATCTCAACGTAGAAATTTAATATCCAACGAACTTTTAAACAACATTTTGATAAAAAGATGAATTTTTTAGATTCGATTGATATCGAGCGATAAAATCCAAATTAAATTTCGCATTTCAAAAAAATGGCGTTTGGTATTTGGTTCTTTAATAATAAAATTGGCGCTCGCATAAATTGCATCGATATCTTTTGTTTCTGGCGGTCGCCATGGTGATAATATGCTCTCTTCAGTCATCCATCTTAACACACCACGTATTAATTACGAGAGGGAAAAATAAAAGAATAAAACGGTGTTTTTCTTTCAAAATCAATTCCACGAGCTGGATGATGGGTAGAATAATGAATTCTGGGAAAAAGAAATCTTGTCTCGTGATTAGGACTCCAATTGCAGTTAACACCCATTTATAGCGTCATTACGGTGGGGGGGAAGGGGATAATACGACACACACCCCATCTGGGTATTTAAGAGATGGTTAAATACCCCTACATGATTTTTTTTTTTTTTTTTTTTGTGGTCAATTTGGGGGTTTTGTGATTGGTTTATGGACGGCCCCTTTGGGCGACTCGAGGTTGGTCCCCTCGTTTAATTAACCCTAATCAGAAGCAAGAAATTCGTCGTGGGAAAAGCAGTTGGGAGACAAGTGGACGAGTTGAAGAGGTCAAAGATGAGGCGAGTTTTCTCCTCTGATTTCAATTATGCTACATTTTCTTTCTTTCGGATTCCTCGGGTCGGGGACCTCGAATTGGGCGGCCATTTTTAATTGTTCTTTCTCATGGTGGTTGATCGTTTTGGAGTTTGGCGAAGAAGTGTGGATGACGCGGTCGGCGAGTGAGTTTTGATGGGTGATTAATGCGGTGACGTAGGTGGGACGTAGGTGAGTTGAGATTGATTTGAGGTTGCCCGAGTGAGGGATGGAAATGGAAAGAAATTGGAACTTAAATGTTGGAATTTAGTAATTATGGTTTGGTTTTTACGGTATTTCATATTCATCGATTCAAAGAAGTTGTTTTCCTCATTTAAAACAGCACTTTAAGAGATTTATTGATTGATAAACTTAAATAAATTAATTATAAAGTAATGATAAAGTGTCAGTTTAGAATTTCAATTAATATTATTTTTATTATAATTAATAGATTTACTCAAGTATTTTTGGTTTCATCGGGAAATTTTATAAATTCTGACTCTGGATTTCCATGGTAACAGCTAAATCTGTAAATCTCTAATTTTTTAAATAATTATAATCGAAACAGGAATTGTAAATTTTCTAAGTATCAAATTCTAGAAAACATTTCTTCGACTCGAATCAGGAACAACCGACGAAACAAAAACCAAGTAAAAGTCGAAAGACAATAATCGTCACGTGATCAGTTTTACCACATCGAGTATTAAGAAAATCGATGAGTATTTATCAAACGGATGTGTTTATGCACGAGGTGTGAAGTGGGGAAGTAGTTAAGTGTGAAGTGCGTGGATTTTTCTAATTAATTACAACCAAAACTGACGTGCAAGAGACAAATTGAGTAAACGTGGATGCCGGAACACGATTACCTTAATTTTTCATCAGATTCCACTTTTGATTTGGCAAATAAAAGAAGGAAAAAATGGAAATAAACGAGAAAAAAATCGCTGCACATAAAAGTTGGACCAACACGCGAATAAAATAGAGAAAGTAAATAGATTTGCATGCTTAGGTTGAGCAGTGCTAACCGGTCACGCGATGGGACACAAAATTGTTTGTCTCGTGTGTCACAGATTTGCCAAGTGACCTATTAAAATTATCGAGTTTTCGGACGTTTTCTTCATTTTTTTTTTTTTTTTTTTAATGTTTGGGTTATTTTTGTAGCGATGTTTGTTTATAACGAGCGACAAATGTTGGGAACCTCGTTATAGCGAACTGGTGACACTTTTCGAGTTGCGTACCACCTGTGCCAACTCGTATATCGTGTATTCACTCGGGAACACACCCCCCAGTTTGTGTTTTTTTTTCCTGCGCAGATCGTAAAAGAAAATTTATTCCGCCATATTTTTCTTGGAATATTTTTCGCGAGTTGAAAGTGACCTCGATTGAATAATTAAAGGGTGTAAATTGAGATGTGAGAGGTTGGGATTGAGGTTTAATGAGATTTGAAGTTTTTTTGGGGGGGTTGGGAAACCAAAATGGCGGGAATGTGATTTTTTTGAAGGGAAATTGAGAAAAGTTTGATTTTTGAGAAGTATTTAAACAAGATGGTGGTCGAAGTTGAATTGGTGATGTTGTGGAAGTCGAAAATTGAAATTAATTTAAAAAAAAAAACAAGATGGCGGTTTATTTAATAACAATTTATCAAATTTATTTCAGAATACAAAATGACATTTTTTTTTTTAATTAAAGAAAAATAAAATTTACTAAATTTATCCAAAATCCAAACTGGAGGTCCAAAATCGAAATCAAATTTAAAAAAAAACAAAACGTCGAAAATCTTAAAACCAAATTTTTTCCAAATCCAAAAATCCAAAAATCCAAAAACCAAATTCAAAAAAAAAATCTAAAAAAAAACCAAAAACCAAGATGGCGGAAGAACCTTACCTTGTTGTTTTGTCGGATTGTGTGGGTGGTGCTTGGCCTCGATGTCATTCACCCTCGGGGTGGAACGTGGGGGTGGGCGTTGGCCCGCGTTCCCCACCTCATCCCCCCTCCAAACAGCCATTTCTAGGAAACCGAAGGTAACTCGTCTGTTTACCACCTGGATAAACAAACGACAAAATGTCCGTCCAACAAATTTCAACTTTGAAAAAAAAGTCGAATTGCAAAATAAATTTATTTATTATTTATTCAGCGAAATGGATTTGGAAAAAGTCCTTTTAATGACCCGATACAGCGTCGTTGAGGCAGTAAAGAGGTTGCCATTGTCTAGAAGGAACCATTTTGGCTAATGACTGTCCCTTTATGCTCGACTGACTTTTTCACACCCCAATTGACTAATTTCGATTTACAGGCCGCCATTTTGGACTAGAAAAATGGAATCCGAGACGAATTGATGCTGATATTGGAATAATAAATAAGGATCAATCAAAAAATTGGGTGAATTTTTATGTATGAGTGCCACACCCAAGGTTGTGATGTCTGATGTGAGATTAAGTGATGGTGGAATGTGGTCTAGTTTTTGAAGGTGGTATTGTTTTCTTGGGAGTTTGTATTTCTTTCATTGTGTTTGGGTTTTTGCTGTTTTATTGGAGGAATTTTTTTAAAGTGAGGAAATTGTTTTATTTTCTGGTTTGGAGTAGGAAATTGTTGGTTTTTCTGTGTAAAGTTGAGTAATTTTGTAGTGTTTTGTGTTTTGAAATGAGGAAATTGTTGGTTTTCTTGTTTGCATTGGAGATTGTTATTTTTTTTAATGAAATTTGTATTTTGGTGTTTAGAATTGAGGAAATTGTAGTTTTTGGTGTTTGTAAATGAGAAAATTGTTTGATTTTTGGTTTGAATTAAATAAATTGTCTGTTTTTTTGTTTAAAACTGAGAATAAAACAAACAAATCATTTCACAAACACAATTTCCAACCTAAAAATCAAACCAACTTCCCACTTCTCACCAAAACCCAACATCCTCCATCCAATTCATACTCAAAAAACCCATCCTTCCTCAATTTCAAACACCCAATTCCTCGAATCCTCGAACACCGACCAAAGAACGCCACAAAACACGTGGGTTGAGGGAAGGAAACACAAATTATCCACAGCACAAAAAGAAAATCAACACAAAACAATATTCGACAAAATTCCTCCCTCAAAAAAAAAAAAAAAAAAAAAAAAATTCAATTTGCCCACCCCTGACGAAAAATTCCATACATATCTGGCGACCACCAATTCATTTTTTTCTCCCTTAATATCCCCAGTAATTGTGTGTAAATGAAGTGTGAAAATGACAAAGTGTAAGATAAAATTGAAAAATAAAATAAAGAAAAACGAAAAAAGAAAACGGAAAAACAACAAAGAGATTGAGAGTAAAAGAAAAAAGAAAACAATAATAATAATCCCAAGGTTGTAGGAAATATGGAGACATAATTAAAGGGTTGAAACTCGAGGGTGGACCGAGCAGCACGTGCATATTCACCCACCCATCCCCCCCTACACCTTCAAATGACACACTCAGCTGATGATAAGGTGCGCGATGTAATGACCCTGTGTTTACGGACCCACACCCACAACATTTTGCATGGAAAAAATAAATAGAACGATAAACAATGTTGG
>JAQIXT010002518.1:0-10598 GCA_034700445.1 Stenotaenia linearis | reverse complement strand
TTATTTGGTTTGCAGGCAAGTCAGTTCAAGAACAGAAGATTTTATGTTGTTACTGTGGTCCAGTTATCTGATTCAGACTGCATGACTAACCCAGTTACAAATAATAAAAGTAAAATTTAATTTTTTGTTTTTCTATTTTTTGTGATATTATTTACTAATTTTTTTGTTTTTTTAGCTGAAGGTAGAGTTAAGAAGATTACAATGAAAATGGAAGAAATTATAAGTGGCAGTAAATTGAGTTTAGCTATATTTCTTGTACCTGGTCTGATTTTGAGTTTGTGCATTTTGCTTTGTGTACTGCACAAGAGCACTGCCAATTATTATTGGAAAAAGTAAATTAACATACATTTTATTAGAATGATCACAAACTTTAAAATTCTGAATTTTTTTATTTAGTCTTGCAAGTCATCCAGATGTCAGATGTCAAGAAACTGGTAAGTATTTTTTAACATCAAAGTCCCTGACCAGACAGGAACGTCCTGGGAAATGTGTTCAGATTTGAAAGTGAACATTATTTAATTTTAAAATAGTCCTAACCAAAGAAAATTGTTGCCAGATTCTTCAAAATGTGTAGAAAATGTGTAGAAAATCTGCAGAAAATCTGTAGAAGATCTGTAGAAAATCTGTAGAAAATCTGTAGAAAATCTGTAGAATAGATGTGACAGCCGGTAACTCGCTGGTCGGCACTGTCTGTCATACCGTTAGGGGATTGGTCACTTACGTGTACCGGAAGTACTTGCCCAATCCGAGTTTACGAGGTAAGGCCGAGGGCACCTTGCGGAGAGAACTCTTCCAGCATGCTAACGCAACACGTTCGTTCTCCGCATGCCGACGCCCGAAGCCCTACGATAGGATGACGATGCCAAGGGATGCGAGTGTCGATACTGCGGGTTGAGACATGATGTAAGCTGCCAAGTGGATCTTTAGTGTTTGGCCCCGCTGATGCTGAAGCATTGGCATAGTATCAAGACGTACCCGTTACGGATTTATGCAGTTCATTGGCTTAGGAATAAAGCCAATTCTACCTACAAGAATCAGCGTTTGTGCTTCACTTATTCCTGCACCGAGGACCGGGATATCTCCGTCCCTAGACGACGGTGATCTCGGAAGCCGGTCACATATATTTCTATTTTTGAAATTAAACCGAAAAATCTATACATTTTGAAGTAAAACTAGAAAATCTGTATTTTAAAAAATCCTACAAAATTGGCTAAAAAAACTGCAAAAACTTCTAAAAAAAACTTTACAATCTTGAATGTAAAATGTTCCCTTAAAAAGATTTGTTTAGTCTTCAGGGATGTTTGTTGTCCAGTTGGACTGAAGATTATAATTGTTTTAGATCCAAATGATTCATGCAATCAAATTGATTGGCCAAACGAGAGTCAAACACAAAGACCAACAGATGAAGTTGACAATGTAAATAAAATAAGTATTGAATTTTACGAAGATTTACCTAAGTTTAATTGCAGATTCGAGTGTATGTGTCTCATTTGGGTGAAAATCGAAGTGAAATTGTTAATTTTAAAAATAAGGGATATTTTTAGTAAGTTGGTTGACTTTGCCTATAATTTTGTGTAATTTTGATTTTTTTTTTAGTATTACAGTGGCTGTGGTTATTTTGTATGCAATGCCAGTGTCGAAATTGGTGTATAATTATGAAAAGGTAAGAAAGTTAAATCTGGTTTTTAATGGGATTTTAATTGTTTTGTGTTTATTTTTCAGTTGAAAGTCAAAAGTGGCAATCTGGATGTGTGTTATTATAATAATTTATGCATGTATTCGCTGGGCAGTGTGGCTGACTTGAATCATGTGCTTAGTAATAATCTCTATATTATGTTAGGAATTACTTTTATTGTAATTGTGGTTTTAAGGTAAGTCAAATGATGAAATTTGTTTTTTGCATTTTGTTGCTATTTGGAGGGGTTTGAAAGGGCACTTCCGGTTTGGTTGCGGGTTTACTATTTTATGGTCAGTTAGTCATCGGTATGTAGTTGGTGACCCTGGAAGTTCAAGTCTCTAACTGGACCGGAAGTGCTCTGAAAACCAGCTCCGAATTGAGTGAAATTTTTATTTCACGTTTTCCTTCAATTTGGAGCGGGTTGAAATAGCACTTCCGGTGTGGTTGAGACCAAACTATTTTAAGGTCACTTAGCCATAGCATTGTAGTTGGTGATCTTTAAGTTTTAAAACTCTAACGCAACCGGAAGTGCCCTAACAATCAGCTCCGAATTGCTCTTAATTGATTGAAATTCTCAATTTCAACTCCAAATTGAAGGGATCTGAAATGACACTTCCGGTTCGGCTACTGACCAAAGACTTTAGGATCATTTCGTCATACTCACTTAGTTACTTACCCTAAAATTCCGAATCCCAAAGATAACCGGAAGTGCCATTTTGAACTGCTTCAAAGACAATCTAAACCACTAAAATCAAATCGGAAGTGCCTTCAACTTTATCATTCTCAATTTCCACAGATATCGACAATATCTAAGCAAAATAGGTACCGCAGGCCACGTTGCCATCTTAGAACCGTGGATATTCTGTGGCATGGGAGTAGCGCTCATAGGAGAAGGAATCATGAGCGGATGTTACCACATTTGCCCAAATAAATCCAATTTCTTATTTGGTAAAAACAAAATCAACAACAACAAAAATTTAATAACACAAACACAATTTCCTATTTAACAGACACTTCGTTCATGTACTTAATCGCTGCCATGTGTATGATAAAAACGTACCATTTTCGCCGCCCAAACATGGACATGAATGCGTATATTTTTTTCCTCTTGTACGCATGCGTGATTGTGTTCGGTCTCCTAGGCGAGATTTTGGATTCGGTGGTTTTTTGGATCGTATATTTTTTTATTCATCTCTGGGTTTGTTTCTTTTTAACTGCGAGGGTTTATATCAAGAAAAACTGGAAATTTGGTATGAAATAACGTGTTAATAATTTAATACAAATACGTAAGTAAATTTCTTTCCAGACCGCCAAATCTTCAAACTCCTGTTCACAACCGTCAGAACCGACTGGCAGAGAAAGAACACACACATCAGACGGAGAGAAAATCCAAATCCAAATCCAAATCCAAATCCAAATCCAAATCCTCCACCTCAGACTTCTCAGCAATTCAGCATTGAGGAGGCCGAAGAAGACTCTGGACTTTGCTCCGCACTCGACCCAAACTTAGTCATCACACGCATGATATTACTCTTAATAATATTCACAATCAACTTTGCACTGTTAAGTGATTTCCGAGACTAAAATTAACTTAAAATTCATTGATTTTAATCATTTCAGGGCATTGTACGGACTTATAGAACAACCAAAGGGTTTTGCGACTCATTTGTTAGCCATTTTTATTGGAAATCTGGTTTTATACATCACTTATTTCATTATAATGAAGGTAAAAACTTTATACAATACAATATATTCACACAAATCAAAATATTTACACACGTATAAATTAACGTCTTAATAAACGTTGATTTTAATTCCAGACGCGGTCCGGAGACTTTTTCTGTCTTTCGAAGGACATTTTTCAGCGTTTTACGTTTTATTACGCGTTTTTGGGACTTTTATGTTGGGTTCCTGCGATGTATTTCTTCGCTTTGACGCCCGTGACTAAGTGGAGTGTAAGGACTTGTGGTTTTGTTTTGAGTTTTGGTGTTTATGATGTTTTGTTGTTTTTAGTTGACACCGGCGGAGTCACGGGCTTTGAACGAGCGTTGTATATTTTTGGATTTTTATGATGCGCATGATGTTTGGCATTTCTTGTCAGCTGGAGGACTTTTCTTTAGTTTTATGGTTTGTATAATTAGGTTTCAAATTGATAATTTCAGTATTTGAGACAAAAAATGAGGGATTTTGAGTTGAAATGTGGAAATTATTCAATTTTTGACTTAAATTACCTTGAAAACTCACACAAGATTAAAGAAATTCATAGCTAATGGTTCATAGCAGGTTTTTAAAGATAACTTTAGGATTTTGGCTTAAAAATATTGCAAAAACATGAAATTTTCCTACTTTTTAGAAATTATTTCATATGCTGCCCCTGAGCTTTCCCACACAGCTCATTTCATTTTATTTACACTTTACATAATATGAATCATTTCCCAAAAATAAATTAATAATGACAAATAAATTATAATTATTTTCATCATTACTCTTTTCCAGATGATAGTAACAATGGATGATGACATTGTCCACATCCCACAAGAAAAAATAATGGTTTTCTGAAAGAAAAAAATTGCTCTCAAATATGAAAACTGATTAAATCAAAAAATCTATTTTATATTAAAATAGGAAATCAAATAAATGAAAATATAATTCTCTGTGAGAGACATGCACAAGACTCCCTGCACAATTTTTGAATGATCACGTGACATTTTTGTTTCGAGTTTTCCACCTACATTCACCAAGCTTAATTCAGCAATGAGTGGAAAGTGGTGGAGACATGAAACAATAGGACAAATGCAGTGGATGAAATTAGGCGGAAATGCCTTTCGTCTAGAGAAATTAAAAAATGGAAAGATTGAACCATCAGTCAAAATTAAAGATTTACTTCCTTACGTACCGGAATATCCGGTTGAGGAATGGAACGAGGATCAAAACTGACATGCAGATCGCAAACTCAACAGAAAAGCCTAACTACGTAATTAATTTTATAAGAAAAGAAAACTGAAATTAACAAAAAAAAATTAAAAGGGCCCGAAAAAGCAAAATTGGACGAAATATTTTTCTGCAACAGGCCTGAAAAAACCTAGTTACTGCACCACATGTGTTCTCTTTGCAACAGCAGACGACAAAAAGCTATGAGGATGCAGAGTGCCATCTACCAATCAGTTTAACATGTATTTTATTAAACTTATTCCATTCGCGCTCACTTGCAAAGATTTTTTTTAAAAGAAAAAAAAAATTTATATTGAACTTGTTTAAATAATTACAGCAGAGTTTGATAAAACCATAAAACTGGACCTGCAATTCAGCAACAGTGTGCTCACTTATCACTTGATTCAGTCTGGTGATTTCACCCCGCCCAACCACACTCAGACTAAAGCATCATTGCAGCCACCAGAAATATTTTATTTGTATCAAGGTATGACACTTATCGAAAATACTGTGTTAACATAATTTTGTTTTTACACTGTGGATATGTCCAAAGAATACCGTATAGGAAAAAATTTGTGAAAACAGAATTGTGTGTAGGGGATTCTCTTAAAGGTTTGTTATTTTTAGGGGATTCCCCTTTTAGAACCGTGTAAAAGATGATGTAAAAGCAAAATTGGAAGTACTTGTGTTGCAAAGGTTTCTTTATTTGTTGTATTTTATATAAGTTTAGAGTTGTCAATGAGATATTCACAGTTGTTTACTAGAAGCAAGTACAAGAAATTGTAAACAAGTTTTAATTTCCATTGCATCCTTCATTTCATGTTTATTGAAAATTATAATATCAAATTCAATTGATATAATGAAATTAATGCATTAATGCAAACATTTTTGTTGAACTTAAAATTATCTATAAGCAATGAGAAGATCGCATGCACATCACGTGACGCGCGACTAGCATTTGTTTAGATTATATAAGGAGAGAATTTTTAGTAATAAATCATCACTAGGTAGAGAGAGAGCCATCTATTAGATCAACAATTAAAAACAACAGGAACGCGCTACCTAATAGACGGCTCTCTCTCTACCTTGAATCACCAGTTGTTAACTTTACAATACGATCAAGAACTGATAACTAGGAGAATGGTCAACCCTAACACTTCGGATGCTAACATGCTCGATGCTTAACTCTGACATATGGTGGTAAATTTTTGCCCTAAACATTTTCATTAAGAGCTACTTTGTTTAAAAACCACTAGATGGTGGAGTTTCAAAATAGCCTCTGGCTAAACACCTGGCAAAACACCTCCATTCTCCTACAAAAGGGAAAGTCTGTTTTAGGTCAACTCCTCCTCTTGATCATTGAAAGATAGAAATAAAGCATCCCTCCTAGTTATCAATTCTTGATACAATCAAACGAGTCTTTTATTTTTAGATTACAGATTCTGTAAGTTCCCGGATCCCCGCTTACCCTTTTCCTTAATCTCTTTTCTAACTACAGAAAATAATTTAAAATAAACTTAACATACTTCATTTCTTGACTTTAATGAACTTGTCCACATCCTATAGAGATGAAGGTTAAAGATACTGTTTTCAACAGCAGTAACAGACATTTTTTTGACCAATGTATGTGCTCAAAGTTATTTATAGAATCGTGAATTTATTTAGGGTTTATTTAGGCAGGATGTGTCTGGTATACCAGTGTGATGGTTGGAATGGCGATTGCGCATATTTCAACTATTCTAGTCTCTTATATACCAATGCATATCCTAGCCCCCCTCCCCCTTTTCGTCACGTAACGTCTCGTGTCGTCACGTGATGTCTTATGCATTCCAGACCTGATGATGACAACGAGAGTTGTCGAAAAGCTTAGTCAACAAACAAAATGAAAATTTTGTGAATCCATAAAAATTCCAAATAAAAAAGGTAATTCATTTTATTTTAATCAGAAATTTCTTATACTTATAGCCACAGTGATTTTAGGAAAGGTATCCGGCGCTGCCCGGGTAAAACAAAGCACACAAATAAATATTTAAATAAATTTTAGATTTATTTAGAGTTAATTGTTACTGACCATGGCACTAGCCCCTGCCCCCCGAGCATGGTGCCTGGGGCCCCCCCGAGCGTGGTGCCTGGGGCGGCCTTGGAAGGCTATGTCTAATATTAAGATGTGGTGAAAATGTCGTCACAATTGCCACAATTGTGACAAGTATATAAGAAAAGTACTAGACTTCACTGTCTTACACTCTGCAAATTCCCATTTTCATCAATTAAAAATATTGTTAGAAGGAGGTCTAAACCTCATTTTTTGTGTATAGTTAAGACTTTACTCTTCTACTGTTAATAAATTTATATTCAATAATTTGGATTGGACATCTCATTAGCTGCTTCATTCTCTTGATGCGCTTACAGTAGCCAGGATGCAGATTTATCGTGGCCTTGTCTAGGCCTTCAACCAACGTCAGCTCAAGGTCAGGGCGCTCACGAGCTCACATCAGACTTAAAGCTCACCATTCACCACCACAAACAATTAGTTGGTTACATAACTAACTAATTGGTTACATAACTAACTAATTGGTTACATAACTAATACTGCAACCTTAAACTGGGGAGGGGAAAGGCTCCTCTAGACCTTCTTCTGGGCACTTCACTTTGTCTAATGCTACAAGATTTTCTCTGATGATTTTCTAAACGTTCAGAAGGGAATTAAAGCTGATTGGTCCCATGTTCGGAAGATTTTCCCCTCATATTTAAGATCTCCAGAACTTGTCTTCTAGTGTCGGTGTTTAGCCTTTGTCGCAGAAATTAGGCAATGGTAAATAATCCACCTTGTAAACGTTCTTGGGTAACAATTGGAAGGGTGCTGCAAGACATCACCTACAGGGACTGAAAATTAATAACAATTCTTTTACTACTTCTTCAAAGGTTTTCAATCTGCCAACTTACACAATGGCATCAAGAAGAATTACATTGGCAATTCTATCATTGTCTATCATCAACCATCGAGTGTTTGTTAACTGCAAAGAAGAAAGTTGGATGGCTAACAGAGAAAAGTTTGAACTGCAAACAGACAAAAGCATATATGAAGAAGATGGAGTGTTAGGTAGATTGTATACATTTAAGCTGGACAAGAACAAACACAGCTGTACTTTGACTTATAATTATACAATTGGAGAAAAAGTCAGTGGATGACTTTTAATGATTAAATTCTAATTTTCAATATATTTTGATATCAATAGTTTGAAGAGAAAAGACCAATTCAAGTATTTGCATACAGCCCAGATGCAACTGCATCCTCTCCATTGCTCTTTGGTGTCAGACAACAAATAAGTATCATATCCTGGCAAATCCCACTTGACTTTACCTCACCGTAAGTCTTCTGACACAAAAAAACAACAAATTGAATGACACCATTAACTTCTAGAGATAAATACATGTCAGTTGGAAGGATTTTGTGTCCAATTTGGAATCATGAGACCGACTACTCTTCACAACAGACTCTTACACTTTATGTGTCAACAGATTCAGTAAATGTTATCAACACCAATATTCTTGTTACTCAATTAAACAAATTCTTTTTCCAGTAAGTTCTTCAATTTTAAGTTTATAATTAATTATTGTAATTTTTAATTTTATTAATTTCAGTGTGAATGAAGAAGTTAAATTCATTAGTTCTCCATCAGAGCCAATGTATTATGAAGGAGTTATACCAGATGACAAAGATGCAATTCATTTAACTTTGTTTTCAGAGAGTTACCATTGCACTATTGTTTCCATCCAGCCAATCACAGTATAAGCAATTTGTTTTCACACAAATTTTAACAATTAAAGTTGTTTTTTAATTAAAATATCAAGTGCCCTGTGTATGACTTAGAAAGGAATGTTGATTTTGTTGGATCTTTTCTTACAATGACAAAAAAAGCTGCATTTATTATTAAGGTATGGAAATATTTGTTGTTTTCAAATGGAAGTTGAGTAATATTGTTTGCAGGCAAGTGAGTACAAGAATAGAAGATTCTATGTTGTTTTTGTGGTCAAGTTGTCTGACTCAGATTGCATGACCGAACCAATTATCAATAATAATGATAGTAAGATTTTATTTTTTTCTTTGATCCTGTCTTTTCGAACTTACTTTACCTTTCTTTGTTCAGCTGAAGGCAGATTTAAGGAGATTACAATGAAAATTGAAGAGATTCCATCTGGTGGTGTAATAAATTTTGCAATATATCTCGTACCTGTTGTAGTTACGATCATCTGCATTATATTTTGTCTGATACACGCACGCTATTATGAATGTAACTAATGTTGCAACATTGGCAGCAGGTTGCACCCAACTCGGTTAAATTTAACAGGAGTTTAATCAGAGCTTTAAATTAAGTTTAATCAAAGCAGTGTTGCACCAAGTAATAACCGCAATCTAATATTGGCCAACGCAGTGTCAGAAGGACTCTCTCTGTAAGGTGTTCTCGGCTCTCCTTTATCCCACCTTGGCTGACCACTACTTCCGGATGTTGTTAGTGGGATATGCCCACATGACGGCTTGTGCCACACGGTTGTAACCAATGGTCACAACTTATTCGTGTACTGACAACTGGGCTTCCTCCGTCCCTAGAACAGAGAGTCTGGAAATCAGTCACAACTCGTTTGCCTGTGATGACTTGACCGTGCAACGACTAACCAATCGCAAACCTTGTATCCAACTGGTGCAACAGAGTTTTAAGTTTATCTTAACTAAAGATTAATTAAACCTGAATTTAACTGACTTTGGTGCGACCAAAACTAAGTTTAAAACTGATTTACAATTGTTTTAGGTGTTCAGTCTACAACTCGACCAACCAGACCCGCATTTCCCCCAACCATACCCCCAATTCCCCCAACTCTTCCCAGTCAGACCCAACCATCAAGCAGATCCGAGGATGGAGTTGACATCAGACCCCCACCCGAGGATGGAGTTGACACCAGACCCCCAACTTCCCCAACTCTTCCCAGTCAGACCCAACCATCAAGCGGACAGGTTCGACTTTATGTGTCTGAGTTGATTGGAATACAAAGTGAAGAGGTTATCACGTTCAAACATAGAGGATATGTGTCGTATGTGTAATATATTTATGCATTTAGTGATTTTTGTTGATTAGCTTTTTTCTTATAGCATTACAGTGGCTGTGTTGCTTTTTTTCGCATTGCCAGTGTCGAAGTTGGTGTATAATTATAAACTTGTAAGTGAATCAGATGTTAGTTTTTTTTAATGAATTTATGTCGATTTGTGTTTATTTTTCAGTTGAAAGATAAAAGTGGCGATCTGGATGTGTGTTATTATAACAATTTATGCATGTATTCGTACGGACTTGCTGCCGATTTGAATCATATACTTAGTAATGTCCCTTACGTCATATTTGGCATCACTTTTCTAGTAATTGTATATTTGAGGTAGATAATGATAACATTTATTTTGTATTTTGTTGCAATTTGGAGCGGGCTGAAATAGTACTTCCGGTTTGGACTGAGCCGAAATATTTTAAGGGCACTTTATGACGGGGGTGTAGTTCGTGACCCTAAAATTTCGAATTTCTAACGCAACCGGAAGTGCCCTATAAACCAGCTCCAAATTGCTCTAAATTTCCATTTTGTGTTTTATTCAAATTTGGAGCGATTAAAAATGGCACTTCCGGTTTGGTTAGAACCCAGATACTTCAAGTACATTTAGCCATGTCGATGTAGTTGATAACCCCAAAGTCTCTAGTTTCTAACGCAACCGGAAGTGCCCTTAAATCCAGCTCCAAATTCCTTCAAATCAACAAAAATCACAATTTAACTTTTTGCTATTTAAAAACAGTTTAAATATTTCAAGATTCATTTAGCCTTATGTATGCAATTAATGACTAAAAAATTTCAAACCCCTCACGAAACCGGAAGTACCACTTAGGACGCCTCAAAAATGACCAAAATGACATTTTATTCGCAGAAACCGTAAATATGAAGACGATTTCGGCAC
>JAQIXT010002517.1:0-10601 GCA_034700445.1 Stenotaenia linearis | reverse complement strand
TTTGCGTCTTCTTCCGGTTGGATCTAGCCGCTTAATGCCAAAAGCGGCTAGATCCGTAGGAATTGAATGCACCTATTATGTTTTAAAAAGTGAGTTACAGAGAAAGTCGTTAAATAGGAAGTGATTCAAAAAAACGTTGGGTACACTCATTGATATCGTTGGGTACGCTCATTGATAACGATTGGAACCCAATTGAGCGTCTCCTTCGTGTTCTCAAATGTCTTTTCGTATTGCGTGTAGTTTGTTGAACAAATTCGACAAATTTCCGCAATTGTTGTCATCCAGAAGTATTTCTTAAGCGTTTCGGTTGTCCATTTTCCTGTTTTACACTGGAATCGCCAGTGCCAGAGTGCCAGATTGTGGAAATCGCAATACCTGTGAGGAAAACAAAGAGACGTTTTTTCAGTATCGGGGCATGGGTTCTGAGCGAGAAGACGTCAAAAGTAGCGTTTTGTACGTTGAAGATTGCAGAGAACCAACTCCAGAAGTCCTGAACAATAGCACAGTCAAAAAAGGCATGAACGTGATTCTCAACATTCCCACACTTTTTACAGTTTGGGTTGGATATGATTTTCCAAGCGAACAAAGTCTCGTTACATGGCAGCGATCTGTGAAGGAACCTAAAGACCAAATCCTCTGCCTTACCGTTCCAAACGTTTTGGATTGATTTCCAAGAGCCTCGAAGTGGTAGTGGTTGGGGAGTCAAAAACTGGGACAGAGAAATCGAGTACCAGTTTTTGAACTTCCACTTCCACCATTCCATCGGAGGATCGTTTTGCAGGTGCAATTTCGTTAGCGAGTGCAGGCGAGAAAACCATCCAATCGGTTTGATTATTCGAGGCAAACTGTTCGTCCTGAGATCAGGAGCCCACTTGCAGCAAGATAGGCCGACGTAGTAATTGAAAAATTGCCACCAAAGTCTTTTTTCTCGTTGCCGCAAGGCTGCGAAGCCGGTAGATCGGAGGTTCGTTTTAACGATCGTTTTGAGGTGTGGAACTCCGAGTCCTCCATCTTTTGGAGGTAAGTAGATGTTTTACATGCTCTCGGTTCTCTCGTCAAATTCTTCCAGACAGAGTTGAAGATCAGACGTTGCAATGATTTCAAAGTGTCGCGGGAGGGTTTGTGGATGATCTGCCGGTGCGTGATTAACGGGACGATGTAAACTAGGGGTGAAAACGGGACGGGAACAGCCCCGATCCCAGTCCCGTTCTTCGGGACGGAACGGGACCGAAAGTATCTTAAAAATTTAGGACCGGGACTGGGTCGGAAATAGGGATGAAAATGGGACGGGAACGGTACCGTTCTTGGTCCCGAAGATGTCATGTGATTTGCAAACTACCAGTAGGTCTTTTTGTAGTATTAGTATATAAACAGTGTATGCTGTTTATATGCTTATACTAATACAATTCATAAAAATTCATTCGCTTTATCGTCACACACTGTTTATTGCACACCAACAGGATATCGATTGGACACTAATAACTAAACCAAAACAACATGGATTCTATAAGTTCTAGCACTTCCCATTGCTGAATGGGCGGAGCAGAATGGCAGAATGGCAGATGACCTATCCCAAACTCAAACTAACCTAAACCAATCTAAACTAACCTAACCTAACTAATCTAATGAAATTAGATTGAATTTGGTTAGGTTAATTAGGATTGGGGTACGCCATCAGCCAATTCGCTCTGTCCATTCCACCATGCGATTCCATTCCGCCTTTTGTCAACACCCTCTCGTCTTAAAACAGAATCCCTGAATATGGATAATATGGATAATATTGTAGTCCGATCACGTGACTGGTCCCGGTCCCGGTCCCGTCCCGCAACGGGACTGGGAATGGGACGGGACCCAACACTGCAATATTTTCGGGAATGGGACGGGACTGATAAAGTGGTCTCATTTTCATCCCTATGTAGACTTTGACGAAATTCGCTCGTTGGAACAGGGAGATGGAAGAGTCAGACCAGGAGTCTAGCGTTTTTTCGATTTTCATCGTTACGGCAGACCATGTTGAATTGTTTTAACTCTTCATATCTGGGCCAAAGTTGATCCCAAGGATCTTCAGTGTTGCAGTTCCATGAGATCGGAAAAAGATGAGCGGCATTTTCAAACGTTAGGTTGTTCGAGTGGAGACCTTTGCATTTGGTGAGGTTAAGACAGCTGCCTCATGCCCTCTGGAAGTTATCAAGAACATTTTTTACGTGATTCAGTGAGCTTCCATTGGTCAGCATCAGTGTAATATCGTCGATAAATGTGCAAGTCTTGATTTCGTCGTTCTGAATGCGATAGCCGGAAATGTCTCGGTCATTCTGAATATTCTTTAAAACTATCGATGTATATAAGGTAAAGATAAAGCGAAAGTGGACATCCCTGTCGGACTCCTCGTTTCAGAGGAAATGGAGACGTTCTATTGGCGTATATGAGCAAGGCAGAAGTTGCCTCCTCACAGATCGATTGGATTTTATGAATAAAGTCGGCTGGAATCCCCTGCTTCCTCATCACGGACCAAAGAAACTCCCGATGGACTACGTCGAAAGCCTCTCTCTGGTCGAGGGCAACAATCGCAAGCGGTGTGTTCTCATACTCGGCTTCCTCTCTGATGGCATTAATCGTGATTAATGCATCATTGATATTCTGCTTGACAAGTCCACCACGTTGAGATTTTGATAGGATATTCGGTAGTAAGCCCCTTCAAATGGTTCAAAACAAAAATTTTCGTTTTGATCCTGTAATCCGAATTCGTCAACGTAATCGGGCGGAAGTCGGTGCAAGTCGTCGGGTTTTCAATTTTTGGAATTAAACACACAATACACTTCTTTTGCCTCGTCGTCATTTCATCGTGGTTTTGCCACAGGTCGGTAAGGAAGGGAGCAAGAAGTGGGCCAAAGCGCTTGTGAAATTCATTTGGTAATCCGTCGAGTCCTGGAGATTTCTCATTCTTGAGCGAGATGATCATTCTGATTGTTTTGTCATTTGAAATTGGATTCGATAGAAAAGCAGCTTGCTCAGAAGTGATCTTCTGGATATTCCTGGTAAAGTTGTCCCACAAGTCGGTATCTCCTTTCATGAGGTCGTATTTTCTAGAGTAAAATTTTAAAAAAATTGCCTCCAGATGATGTTGTGAGAGATTCCCAAAAGCAATCCTGTTTGTTCGGTTATTCAGTTCAAATGGTGCTGTTGATTACTTTCGCTCGTGCTTCCTTGAACTCTTGTTCATGCAGAGACGTCTTCCTGATCAGGTTTTGGGTTTTGACTTCCTGGATCTTGATCAGCTCCCGTTTTGGATCAGATAAGATTTTACTGTATATGTAATCTTATTCTTCTTGCAATCGTCTATTACCGCGTACAGTTGATCGATTTTCTCCTCAGTTTTTATGGCCACTCGTTTTGCATTCAGACGAAAGAAGTGCGCAATGTTCTTTTTAACATGGTCCCAGCCCTCTTGTGTTCGATTGTTCCATTCTAACTTTACCCAAAATTTCTCAAAATTATCGCAAATTTTGGTATTGTATAGCAGTTTCGTGTTCAGTTTCCAATAAGTCGTCTTTTTAGACTTCACGACATCTTTTGAGAAGATGTCAAGTCGTAAAGCGTCGTGATCGGAAACTGAGCTGGGGTAATCAAAATTTTGGCAGTATGTCGATAAAGTGAGTTGCTGACGAGCCAGTAGTCGAGTCGGGATTCAGTGGTGGCTCGCTTAAAAGTACAGCCACTCAGTTCACCCCGCTTATCTTGCCATATGTCAATCAGGCCATTTTCTCTCATGATCCTGCTTAATTGTCGTACTGCTCTCACGTGATCGGGAATGTTGTATTTGAAGTCTGTACTTAGGTCGCCCCCAATGATAAAGTCATTGTTGGAGAGTAGAATATCGTCCAAATTGTCAAAAAAGGTCCTTCTCTTGTGGCTTGTTTGGGGTGTATGCATTCACAATGTGAAATCAACACGAGTTAATTTTGCAAATGGTGTGTTGGAATCTGAAGTTTTTGCTCGATACGGAAAGGACATCAATGCCATTTCGAATTCCCATGCTAAGTCCAGCTCTGCTCTTTGCAGCGGGAACCCAGAACCAGTCATAACGAGAGTGTAACGTCTCGAACCGGTTCAAGGTGCGTACGTCGTCGACATGAGTTTCCTGGAGGAGAATGACGTCAAGCTACTGGTTTCTGAACCAGTTTGTTAATTCGTTCTGTTTAGTCGCTGCGGTGAGATATTGCACGTTAAGAGTGGTAAACTTATAAGTTTGTACTTCCGTGGTTCTTGAATTGAATGTAACGATGTTGGAACCCTTAAGGGTAGCTCCGAAGCCCCAATTCTGCATTGCGTTAAAACGCCTCGATATCTAACGTCTCGATTTCTGGGAAGTCGTAGTGATGTTTGCTATGTTCGCTTTTGTCACCTTTAAATTCAGGGACTGGGATGCCCGTGAATTTATACGTACCATGGGATCTACATATTTGGGGTTGCGCGTTCTTTGTTATTTTCTTCGGTTTCGTTGTGGGGCTCCAGCTGGCTTCTCTCTTTTTCGAACTCTTGGTTATCCAGATCTGCTGCGTTATAGATTCTTCAATTAATCCACCGTTATCCTGGCTCACGTCGTTGTTGGATTCCATCAGAACAGTTTTTTGAGGTTGTTTTTCGGAAGAGCACAGTAAAGCGGTCGAGAGCGTTTCCTCTATTACAACGGTGTTGTTTTCAGCATTTTCCTTGGTTAAGGTGTCATTACTCGTTTCGGTCTCCATAGGCTTCGGGTTTTCGTTACCCGATTTAGGGTTGGAGAGGTGTGGGAAATCATCGGGTTTGAAGTTGTCTTCGGGGACCTGATGGATGAGTCTTTTAGGTATATGTGTCGGGCAGGAGGCTGATGTGTGGTTGGAGCTTTTGCAAACACTGCAAATCTTTGTACAACCATTACTACTGTGACCTTCTTCGTTGCAGTTAAAGCATTTCACCTTGGTGCAGGTGAGCGTGCTGTGTCCTTTTCCGTTGCATCGTCGGCATGTGACCTCCATTCCGGAATCGACGATGTGTGCTGTATGTCTAAAAACTTAGATCGTTGCTGGTAACACATCCGTGATGTTCATTTTGTACTTCAAAACTCCGTTTTTAATCGTCATGTTCCTCATCGTGTCGTATTTCATCACAAGGATTTTTCCGTATGGTCTGAGGATGTCTGCTACTTCCTCCACTGTGAAAACGCTCAGTAAATCTTTTACATATACCCATTTTGATTCTGCAAACGGGGTAGAGAAATAAAATGTATGTCCGTCGATACTCACGCAGCTCGTTTCGATTATCTTCTGGGCAGTTTCCGCTTGGGTGAGGTGAACAATATATGCGTTCTTCCCAAATGGGTTGATTGCAGTAATTAATTCAGCTCCCTTAGCGTCTTTTTCTCCAAAGATCCTCTAGATCGCTCCGATGAGAGAAGTTGCGGACTTATCGTTTATCTTCGTCTGGACGTGGACGCATTTGCTCCAATCGAGGTTTTGGTAGTCGCATATCATCGCGGGAATCGTTGTTTCAGTTGAAGGTCCGTCGTGGGTCGCTGCCATTTAGCTCGGTAAAAAAGTTAACAAACACAAAAAAATGACGAAAAAAGGAATTTCCGGGCAAATGGTGAAGCAGATTGGAAATACATGCAGTTGCAGCGATCATTCGGGTGGTATCACAATCACAATGTACACTATGATTTTAGCCAAAAGGCCGAGAAGCGATATTGAGATTTCAATAGAATAAAATCATGAGAATTTTATAAATGTAAACACATAACAGGCACTGATATAATTTGCTTACAAGTTAAAAGCACTTGAAACAATTACAGTATTTATAAATTTATTACTCTCTTTAAATTTGAATATAATGATTGCACATAGAGCAGATGATCAGAATTAAATTAACTACAATTCCTAAATACAAAAAAACCTAGCATTCTTTAAATTAATTAAGTAAAATCAAAATTTTGACAATGGCGCTTTTTGCAGATTTTTGCCGATAGATGGAGATGTAAATTTATAATATTATTTTTAAAAATTGTCTTTAGTATTATTTTTAGTCCTTATTACTAAATTTTTAAGGTTACATTTTAGAACAATTTACAAATGCTAAAGTTTCTTATTTTATCTAAGGTTTTTTACGCTAGTTTAACGTGTATGTTTTGATCTGCAAAATTTTCAGTATATTTCAGTACATACATGCCAAATACATCGCAAAATATATTTGCCTATATATATTTAAAATTTTGTATGACTTTTCAGTGTGGGTTCTTTATTGCCAATGAAATATAAATAAATATGAGGATTAAATTATAGATGATCTTCAATAGAGAATAGCAGGTTGCCATTGACACGTGAACTTATTCGAGCACCATTGCGCTATCTCCAACCGGGAGAACAGGTAATATGAATTCAACTCGACTCGGGTTGAAATTTCAAGCCGATAATGGCAGGTAAATTGGTGCGCCCATATCACACAGAATATTAATGAGTTGGTGAAGGCAAAACCACGTCAAACTCGAATAACATTAAGTGATAAAGGAATTTAAAGAACGCCGCGTCTTTTGCTACAGAGTCGCTGGGAATTGTAAATGTTTGTTTTGAACTTGTGCCAGCATCAATAGTTAAATCTGAGTTTCTTTTGGGACTTAGTTTGAGTTTGTTCGAAAGGATCACGCGAAACGTAGTTTGTTGTTTTGAGTATTTTATGAAAGTCCGAAAGTGTTTTTCGGTGTTTGTGACATAAAACAAACCGCAAATTGGATTTTAATCTAATGTTAGAACATTTGGAAAAATGTCCTTATTGTAAATGGAGCCGAATGTGAGTGTCTCATCCATGCAAGATTCGAACATCTATATCTTTCTACAGTATATATACTGTACATACAATTTCATCTTTAATGCATTTCTTTGATCGACTTACAAAACAATTCAAGTTAAGCTTTCAACTAAAAAGGACTGTGAATATTATTAAATGATTTTTTTTATATAAGATTACTATTTTTTTTATCTCGAAGAGAACAAGAGATGCTTAGATTATCAGATGTAGTGCATAACACCAAATGTGACTCTGTCACATACCTAAAAATCAAAATCTCTGTAACACAAATTCTTTCATTTGTTTACAAGTCTAACTAATTAATGTATTAAATACATTAATAATAACATTTCATATAATCTGACTTTCGCATTGGATCTAAATTCACAAAAATTACTGAGCAGTAAAATTTGGCCACTATGTTCTGATCGTATCATTGAATGTAATCAATGAAATAAAGTATTAAAAAAGATTCATCACCATTTCATTGTTTATAATTCTCTCAATCACAGTCCATCAGCTTCAAACTAAGTGTTGCAATTACGTGCAGCAAGTGTTTTAGAATAATTTCTGCCAAGTAATATGATAAAAGGTTCTCAAACTGCAGATGCTCAGATGACTGCATCTGCCAATTTCAGTTTAACACACTGTCTGGTAGCTCGACTACAAGAATATCTAGTTATGATAATAAAAGCTGCAAATCCCAATCACTGAGTTATTTTATTTGACATTGACACTAGCTGAAAGTCAGAGGTTCATCCCTACAGGATAGTGCTGCAACAGAGTTCTTCCTTTGACGTTTAATTGATAAAGTTTATAGGATTGTTGTATGTATGATAGTTGCAATTGAAGAATGAGTTAATTATTTTTTATTTAATTTCCAACTTTCTAATTGGAACTTTTGCTTTAGTTTTTACAGTTCTCAAGTTACTAAATGTAAAATCTAGAAAATGAGATTGGGAAATAAAATTACAGGTCAAATTAAAGGTGAAGGCGAATGAATTGCTCTGTGAATTTTATGTCATGAAAATAATCCACAAAATCTCATAAAATAAAGTAATGTCCCGAAATTGGAAAAATATTGTTTTGGAGTTCCTGCAGTTGTTGGTTCAGGTTTTGAGCTTTGTGGACAACTGTGTCCATGGAAATAAGGCTGGGATTTGATTTGAGTTCATCATACTTTATTACAAATGCAACGAAATAATGAAACATATCGAAACACAAACACCCAACGGCTATAATTGGGCCTCGATTATAATTTGGAAATTCCTGGAAGAAAAATATAGACTTAGTTTTGATAGGTATTCAACTTTGCCATAGGTGACCTGTGGCAAAGTTCCTTTCTTTCTACATGCTTGCCATCTACACTCTCAGCAAAATAGGTAGATTAACTCAAATAGGTACCTATATGGAGACATTTTTATACCTTTAAAGATGTCTCCATTCATGCACCTTTTCTGATGAGAGTGTAGTATCTCAGGAAAAGACACTACAAAGGTAGGTTTACCTCATAAGCGGACTAAGCCGCTTTCGACTCCCAATCATTGAGGGGCACCCCCTACAGACAATCTGTGTGCTGACCGATTAGGCAGAGCTAGGACCGCATGTTCGCACACACTCAGAAAAAAAGGTATAAAAAGCCATGAGGTATGTGGATGGAGACATGTTTTATACATTGTTGTGGCTGGAATTCTTATCTTAATTAACCCTTAAATGAAAGGTTGTTTGTGAAGGAATTCACAAACAACAGTGTTTCAATAAAAACGTTTTTGGTTTCAATCTAAAATAAAATCTCTTTTATTAAAAGTAACGCGTGGAACACGAGATGGTCGTTTCTTGGTAGTACCAAGAAACTTCACGTGATTGGGTGATGGTTCTCACTCAAGTCACGTGGTTGATCGAGAATATTACGATGGTTTTCGTAAAAATGCCCGATAAAGTAAAGATGATGAAATTTATAGTAAAAATACTATAAATTCCGGAATTGAGAGTGAAAACTCTTACTGAATTGTTGTTTCTTACTCATCCTTGGTTTGGTCGGTTGTCTAGGGTTTTTTTCCCGGATGTTTCATGATTTTTCTGGCCGGGTTTAGGGCCACGATCGCACTGCTACCCAGTAAACTGACGGGTCCCTCTGCACTTATGTGAAGTGCAGCAAGACGTGTCCTAGGCCTGTTTCAGTTCCAATCATATCAAATCATATCAAAATCCAAACTTTAAACAGGCAAAGGCAGAAATTGAACGGTCGCAATCCCTTATATACCCTCTCAGGGGATAGCGAGGACCTGAGAGGATACCGGGGATCGCCAAACGTGATTGCGGACGTTTGAAATAAGTGGACGAATGGGGAAGGGTTGAATCCCCTCCCTCAATCGCGCCTGCAGGTGGGGAATGCAAAATGAATCATCGCACACCTGTGCGGGAAGTAGGGAGGCGCGAGGGGTACAACTCATGCTTTTTCTCAATTAAAGATGCGACGGTGCCAAATAAGGAAAATTTGGCACCACAACCTTTATAGGTATAAGATGTCTCCATACACATACCTATGTGACTTTTTATACCTTTTTTTCTGAGAGTGTTGGCCTGAGGAAATTTGGAATGGTATTTTGGCCAAAATCTACTGATTTTATAACATAAAATTTTTGATTTATATCCTGCCCCTCGTGAAAGTTCATCAGGGCCATCTAATTACTAGTTCCCACTTGGGCCGACGAACTTATAAATCCGCCACTGTGACACTATATTTCGCCAGATAGATGTGGAACCGCTGTTTGGGCCTACAATTGTTGTATATTAGTAGTCGCCTGCCCTGGCCCTCAGAGACAATCCTTATCCTAAAGAAAGGTAACAGATAGTTTAGCTGGTTACTGCCAATCTATTGCTAATGACTGAAAATCCTAACTTGTTGCTTACTAATACTGAGGACCAGATATGAAGATTAGCCAGACAGAAGTGGCACATCTTTGATATTTGTGGGTAATTAAAAACTCAATGCTCCAATGCTCAAGCTGAGAGTTTCCGATTATTAAAAAGGAGGCATCTTGCAGAGATGGTAACAAGTGATCCCATACATTATCGTCCTAATGTATAGGTATCCCTACTACAAAAAACAATTGGTCTGTTTCCATCAGGAAATTTGGACAAAAAGCAAATGGAAACCAATAGAAACCACATGGAAACCATTTGAAAACCAAGTGGAAACCATTAATTCACCAATACAAACCATTAATTCACCAATACAAACCATTAATTGACCAACTTAAACCAGTTAGCAACCATACACCAGTACACCAATTGGAGGTCAGTAAATGGTTTTAATTGGTAATTATTGGTCCCAATTGGTCAATTATTGGTTTTCATTGGTTAATTAATGGTTTCCACATGGTTTTCATATGGTGTCCATGTGATTTCTATTGGTTTCCATTTGCTTTTTGTCCAAATTTCCTGATGGAAACAGACCAATTGTTTTTTGTAGTAGGTATAGGACGATAATGTATAGGTTTAAGGTCAGTTGTACTATTTGATGGTTATAAACTTCATTCCTGAATACAAGTTGAATATCAAATCAGCTCTCTAGTCTTTTTAGGGGCAACTGCCTCTTGATTGATAGAAAGTCAGACAGACATGACACTGCTTAATGTTGCAAGTGGCTACTACGGCCAAACACGATGTCGCAATAACACATTTTATGCTATTCAAAAACTTTTCCAAGTCAAAATTCTGCATAATTCAAACATTTACACAAGTCAAAATTCTGCATAATTCAAACATTTACACAAGTCAAA
>JAQIXT010002516.1:0-10607 GCA_034700445.1 Stenotaenia linearis | reverse complement strand
GTGGTATTCAGTGGTCCGACTCGACCACTCTCTGGTATATGTTCCTTTTCTCACATCTAACAGCAGTTTTGGAAAATCGTCAGCCATTTTAAAGTTAAATACATAAACATAAACACATGTTGTTGTTATTGCAGATGGCGGAAATGTCACGTTACAGAAATGTCACGTGACTACGTTGTGTGCAAATGTCTTTTCAATAAAAACATTTCATATTACAATGTTTATTTTTTCGTAAATAAATATAATGTAATAAAAACAACGATCGAGTCATTCATTTTAATAATTTTAATATCATACAAAAAGTCTCGTTAACAATCTCGTCATTTTTCTTGTCCCAACGTGACGCGGACGAGATTAAACGGCTCGAGACAAAGGAAAACATGTTACGATCATTTTTCGATCGAACAGACTGGGTGTCATCATCTGTCCACAAAATATGGATACGAAGCGATTTTTCCGCCGAATCCGCAATTTACTGCGACAGGGTAAAAGCGACGGAACACACGCTTCACACGCGCTTCAGCATGAATGTACCAACGGTTTTTGTGTCAAAATTTCCTTCATCCACGCGTCACGCGGTTAGAATAGTTACTCTGACATGTTCAGAGCTAAGAAACAGACTGATGATTTGCGGTCTAGATCTCGAGCTACGACTCTACCGGACCTCCGATTCCGAATTCGTAGTCATTCCAACCCGAACCCTTGGAGTTTGCGTGCCCGATCGATTCAACGGTTATGCTCCAAATCGAGGGGCCGAGCCAAATCCATCCTTTGAGTGAGAATTGACTCGAAGCCAGCAGTCACGGCATCCAAACTGAACGAGATTAAGCACGAGGTTTCATAAAGAACGACGGCATCCTACCCTAAACCAACGCCCTCGTCCGCTACGAACGTAGAAAAATCGCGATCTATGCTTCAAGAGTTGGATGATCTCCAACGGAAGCGTTTGCACGAAGCCACCTGTGTACTGTCAAATATTAGCCTCGAGTACACACAGAGTCCAGTAAGACAAGATCCGCTTGTCCGAAATCGCTGGTCCGTGCCCATTTCGGAAACCGTTTGCAATCTGTTGTTTCCAGATTGCTTCTCATCGGCGACTCGAGCCATCGCCGCTTGGCAAACTGCTTGCTCCCAGGGCGAATATATCGTCCCTGCCGCTCGAGCTGATTGGGAATTATTGCTGCCCAATCCCATCCGAGTCTGAACTGAACTAGAGCGACAAGTGTCAGACGTCGCCAGACGTCGCAACGCAAAAGCATCTTTATGCACATAGCTGCTCACGCCATAGCTGCCATAGCTGCTCACGCCAGGAACGTTCAATCCTTAGCCTTGAACGTACCCGTCAGAGTCCAGAATGCGATGCCACCAATTACGCTGCTGATCGCACCTTGTCCTGCATCAGCCATGCTGAAGCCATGTTCTTTGCCTTTGGCCCAGCCCTCGCAACAAGACGAGCCCGAACGCTCGTACAGTCCGCCATTGGAGCCACGGTCGCTCTTAAGACCCACTCCAGTCCCATGGAAAGTCATCCCTGCGGCCAAACCGGCGACAAACAAGGACGATGGCGTCACTTACGCTGCGGTCGCGGCCAGGTCTCCCTCACTGCCACTGCAACCAGCGCTTCCAAAGCCTAAGCGGAAGTCAAAACTAAACAAGATGTTAAGGAAGTATTTAATGTTAAGGAAGTATTTCCCTGACTTCAACCACGCCCCGGGGGCCTTGAGCTATCTCGAGAGGTTCTCCGGCGAGAGTGAAGCTTTCCACTACTGGGCGTTGGAGACGACGCAGAAGCATTCCCACATACTCACTCACTTACGCCTTTGTCGAGCATACCGAGAGCCAGCTGACACCAAGGAATGTGCTCGGATGCAAATTCCCGTATCCGGTGCACACAAACTAATCGCCGAGGTCTGGGTTCACCAACAAACAGAAGCCCCAGTCCAACCCTCCGAACCAAAGGAAGTCCCATTGTACTTCCTGCGAGAAAGTTCGGGTCTGCGCGACAATACCAGTAGTGTTAGCAAACAGACCGCTATCCCCTGTCCCATAGGCGAGAAGGATTCTGAGACGCGAAAATAGTTGTATTGTGTTGGGAACGCTAGGGGAGGGTGGTGTGGTGCCGATTTTGTTTAATCGTCACCGTCGCGTCCAACTTCACTCTTTTACATCAATAAAATATCTTTTCTTTTGTTTCTGTTTCTTCTTTCTATCCAGAGGTGGATGATGACTATTGCTCATCATCCTCAACAGGTGTTCTTAAGGGAGGAGTCATGACCTCCTCCCATTCTTCCATTTTACCAGGCTCCTCGACCCTATTGGTCGATCCCCGGTATCCACATCCTGTCCTGGCTATCCCAGTGACAGGTATATAAAGGGTCACAACCCTTTATTCTAGGCGTTTGTCTGTTTGAAATTAGTTTGGAACTCTTGATATGGATTTTGATATGATGGTACTTGAAACAGGCCTAGGACACGTCTTGCTGCACTGCAGTTGAGTGCAGAGGGATGCACGAAAGTAACAGTCTTGCTGTACCTCATACGGAGGGACACGCGAAAGCTTCAATTTCTGCTGTAATCGTCAATCGATTACAGCCGATACTATTTCTGATCTTGCCTCACTCCAGATGAGCGAGGAGGGATTTTACTATTTTTATTAGCTTGATTCGCCCCCATTTGGGTGAATTGAGCATTGTTTTGCAAGTACAAATACTTGCAAAACCCTTAAGAATTATTTTCTCATCGATAGCCGTATTTGGGATTTTCGACGGGAAAACGCGCATAAATAGTACCGGATCGTTGTCGATCCCGTAAACCGAAAGAAAACCTCTTCCGACCCCAGGAACCAGCTGCCCCGCTTACGACCCGACGTGGCATAGGGACAGGGAACCAGGAGAAGAAAGAAACCAAAGGAAACACCTCAAGAAACCCTGAAGTTCTGACACCATCACTGTGTATATGGCCCGGCGCAGCATCACCTCGTGGCGACGTAGGAACCCGAAGGAACTTCAGGAAAGAACAGAAAGAAACCCCTAGACAACACACCGGGCCAAGGAAGCCAAACCACCCCCAAACAGTGAGTAGAAAAACCTCAAAACCACAGAGACTGTCATTATGACGTACAGTCTCGCTCTCAAACGCTTGAATAAAACGTAACGACCAATATCGTAACGACTCAAGCCTTTCACCCCAGTTTGAACAATTTTACGTTTAAACTGAACCTTTTCTAAGGTCTTAGCACCAAGACATCACTTTAGTGAGAAACGTTATTTTCTCACATTTTTATATTTAAATAAAGGAATTTTAAAGGAACAAGAAAGGATTTCTCTATTTTTCTTAGTTGTTTGCAAATTCTTTGCAACCAACCACTACACAAGGTTAAAGGTAAGAAATTCCAACACAGCCACGACAAAACTATGGTTGGTCTCTATGACTACCGTAGTGGGAACATATGGTCGTCATTCCAACCATCACAAAGTTACAAATGGTTACCAGGCCATATAATATAATGCCAGTCACAACACTAATCAACATTTATACAAGTAAAATCTATTGTCAAATCAAAAAATCAAAATTTTTCTTCTTTGAAATGTAAATTGATTAAATAATTGAACTGAATTTCTGAACCGCGAAAGGAATAATTTCTTGCTCAGCATTTTCTTTTCCAATATCAACTTTTAAATACTGTAAACCAATATATCCTTTTTATTTTTTCCAAATAAATTGCATTACAGTTTCCGCATTACACCTGTATGACATGAGATAAATGCAAGTGCACATTGTTTTAAAATTTTTCACATTAATAAAATCGAAAAAAAAAACATTTCAAAAAGATAAATGAGATAATAAATCTTTATTCACAAGTTACAGAGGGGGGCGGGTCGCATTTGTCCTGTTTTTTCCTTCGAAAAAACCTAATTATCGATTTCCATTTTGAAGAGAACGACTCATCTGATGGGCAGCTAGGGACAATAGGTTGCGCGTCATAAGGATCATGGTGGTCAGCCTGTTGCGACTTGTCTGGGTTGGTGGGGTCTCTTGGTGGGTCTTGGCGGGTTGTTGGATTAGTCACCCTGCATTCCCTCTGAGAACACACAGAATTTCGATCATTGGTGGACGTGGAGCAATAAAATATTTATTTTTATTATTTTTACTAACTTTTATTATAATGGAGTTTATATTTTAATACTTAGTCATTTGGTTCGCAAGTTTTTTTATTATCTGGAATTTTTATTTTTGGTGGTAACACGCGCCTTTCCGTTGGCGGTTCAGCTGATGTGGCAGCTGGGGTTGTTGGAATCGCAGGTGGTGGAGCTGCTTGGGGCGCTGATAGAGACACAGTTAAGTGAATTTGAGTTTGAGATGAGGTGGGTACCGGGAAGGTACAAATTTGGGTTCCAGGAGTAGTGGCAATAGCGATAGGCCCGTATTGTTGTAACGGTAATTGAGGTATTTGTTGTTCAACGAATAACGATGGTACAATTTGAGGGGGTTGTTCAGTTGATTCTTGCTGGGGGGGCGGGGGTTCCTCTAATTCCACATTATCAGTCTCGAAAAACGATCCTGTGTCTTGTCTGTCCAACCCCGGTTCAGCGTTTATTTGCGCCTCATCATACATTGGGGGACCTGGAGGGGGCTTTTGGGGGATCAAATTTTGTTGGTGTGTGCCGTAAGCTGGTGGTAAGGGATCTGGTACCTCAGAATGAATTGAGGGCACAGATCCTTGTGAATCTGCGTACCAAATGGGTCCATTAGTGGAATCTTGCTGGTCACTAAATGGTTGATAATTATTATCCTGCGTCGTAAGAGATAAGTCTGATTCTTCTTGAAGTGCCTCTGGCATAATTTGTTCCGTAGGACAAGGGGGAGGGGCTTCTGAATTGGGGGGTTTGGGAACAACCTCACCCTCGCTCGATAATGAGGGTTCGTTCTGACCGAGGACAGAATCGTCAACGAATTCGCCAAACAATTCGCCAGTTGCTCCTGTCGGTTCGTAATAAATAGATGGTTCAGGTGGGGGTTCTTGGACAAAAAATGCATCGCAGGTTTCGATGGTTGGTTGCGAGGGTTTTTCCTTCTCTTTGCAATCGTCCGGTTTTGCGGGTGGGGGTGGAGGGGGTGGAGGGACAGGAGGAGGGGGAGGTAGACAGATTTGGATTTGAGGATTCTGGGGAACATTTTGAGGTTTATCTGTTGGTTGAGTGGGATAAGTGGATAGTTCGATGGTGCAATCGATGATTGATTGCGAGGGCATCTCGCCAGCGCCAGTGGCCGAAGATGCTAATGGAGTGGACGGAGAAGGTGAGATTTCCAGTGGCGGAGTTTGAGCAACTGATGGAGCTGAGGTACCGGTTTGAGGCAGTAGCAAGGAATAAACTTGGAATTCCTGGCAAGGATGAGTGAATTCTATCTTTGTAGGTGGTACTTCGAATTGATATGGCGGAATTTCCTCATTTGGATCTGCAATTTCGATATTGATCGGAGGAATCTCCACGCAGGTGGGTATGATGAAAGTCTCCTCCGGTATGGTGAGAGACTCCTCCTCCTCCTCAACCGGTGGAGTAACATTTGAAACAAATTTTTCTTTCACCCTAAAACAAAAATCCTTACAATCAACTGGATAAACTCTAGGTGTAGGGCAAGTTGATTTTTGTATGCATTTCGGCTTTTGGGGACAAGTTTTCTTCTTAATGCATTCCTGTTTCAACGTTGGGCATCTGCGGGGCTCGGGGGGTGGGGGAGGTTGTGGACAAGTGTTCTTGTGTATGCATGGTGCGGGTATCACGATAGCCGGCGGGCAAGTGAATTGCTGGGGACACGAGGGTCGGTTGGTGCAAATGGGAACTGGGCAAGTGTCTTTTCTGATACATGGAGGTTTTGGTGGGACCGGCGGGCATGGTTTGACTTTTGGAGGGCAAGTGCAAGATCGCTTGGGTTTGCAAGTGCAAATGGGTAAGGACGGCTTTGGACATGGTATAGGACATGTGTTCTTGCTAGCTCTCGAGTTGCACGTGCAAACCTGACTCCTAGGCTGAGGAGGGCAAATGGAAACCGGTAAAGTTGTCGATTTGTTTTTGACGCAACATCTCGATTGGTGGTTATCCTTGCAAGATTGCAACTCGTCGTTGCTCGGCGAACATTCCGGCACCGATTTCGATTTCTTAATGCATTTAGCAGGACGGAATGGTTGTTTCATGATCACCCACAGTTTCGATATTAACTCCCACGGATCGCTATCACTCAAGGTTACCTTGGATGGGTCGGCGATGTGCATCGCCGCGATATTTTCCGGTGAACAGCTGCAATCTTCTTCCAGACATCTCTTAACCGACATTCGTTTGTCCTCTAAACAAATTAAGGCCGGTTGCCGCTGATATTTTTCTTCTTTTTGAGGTTTTGATTTGTTGCATGTACATATGGGAACTTCTATTGGTGTGTTATCTCTGGGACAAGTTGGTTTCCCCGTGCATTTTGGTCGTTTCACTTCCGGGCAAGATTTCAGACATGGTTTCGGGCATGGTTTCGGGCAAGGTTTCGGACAAGGTTTTACGATCGGCTGTGGTTTGAGTTCTTCTTTACAACAGGGCGGAGCCGCAACGAACTTCTTTTCAACGCGCGGTTTCATGCAATCGTCTTTCTGCACGATTTCGCACGTCAATTTTTCGTTACGTCCTCCACACACTACGTGTTCCACTTTGCAATTGTCGTCGCAACTCAATTCCTGCGACTTGAATTCATCGTGTTTAGGATAACTGCCTTTGTGTTTAATTGCACGACAACATTCGTCATATTCTGGCTGTTGTTCCTGCTTGTGTTTCCGGAATAACACGTTATTTGCTACGTTTCCTATTTTCGGTATTAAAAATTTAATTCTTTCGCCCGTCGAGGGACTCTCTTCTTTCTTTTCTGGAACATCAAGTTCGTAACATATTGATTTACGGTTTGGAAAAGGCACGTCTCGGCAGACGACTTGTGAAGACGGTCCGCCGCAGACCCTGCTTCCACAATCTCGTCGTCGGTTGTGAAATTCAAATGCCTCATCTTCTTCTAGAATGTATACGGAACTTGTTCCATGAACTGTAATAGGGCATTGTAGACACGGTTTATTGCATAGCCACATCAGGTAGGAATATGTTATCAACAGTGTACCGTTAACCACTAATATCCTGCAGTGAAAATAATTAGATAGTAATAAATTAAATGAATTAAATATTCAATTTTAAATTAGCTTTAATTAACTATGAAATAAAATTTTATTATTATATTATTTTTATCTTATCTTAATTATATATTGGATTCGGTGGTTAGCCAAACAAATGTCTATTGTATATAACATTTGAAAGTCCGTTAAAAACTATTTGTTTCGATTGTAGCTTCCATGCGAGAAACCTTCAGCAAAGAGGTTTTAAATTGGAGATAGTGAAATAAAGAAAATGTTACGCAAATATTAAGATTAAAATTTAGGGAAAAAATAGATGATGCTGTTGTCATTATAATCATTGATTATGTAATATCTATCTATATCTATATTTCAGAAAGTTTGTGTGCGTGTGACAGAAGCCAATGCGATAATAACAGATTAAAACTTTTTTATTGTTAAAATATGAGCCAACCAACGAAAGTGTCAATAAAATAAATTTGGATTGCCAAAAAAAATACCATGTACAAATCGATGGATACCGTTATTGATACGAATGATTTATGGTTTATGGCCACCAGGTTTATGGCCACTACCAAATAAACATGTGTTAATGTATGTAATTAACCTTGTAAGGTGTATCAAATATTCGAGTCGTGATTGAAACGGAATGGCACGCGAGGGGACAGGGCGGGACGTTTTTGAATCCCGAGCGAAGCCGGGGTAATCAGCTAGAGTGATGGATAATTTCAGTAAAGTAGTAAGTTATCAGATATTTTATTTATTTTTGATTCAAGAGACAAATTTCTGCATTAGAACTTCTTTTGATTATAGCTTGTATTTGTTCCGATATGGCGAACAAAGCCTGAGTGAATAATTTTAATAATTTATATTTTAAAGGAAAGACTGCAAGATTTTAGTGGAATTCTTACAAATTCCTAATTTCTACTAAAATTATGGAGTTTTGATCCTTTAATTTTCTTTTTTCATTGAATTTCTATATTTTTCTGTTAATTTATTACAATTTCTGGCAAATTTCAATGAATTTTGATCTAATAAGTTAATAAACTTGTTATTCAATTCAATCCGTTTTAGATAAAATTTGTCATTCCTAAAATCACATTTTGTTTAGAAATGAAGGCATTAGGGCTCGAAAGCTAAAATGATGCAAGTTCATGAGTTAGGGAACAGTATGCCACCTAACTATTTTTAGATTTTCAACTTTCAAATCCAGAGAACTAGCTGTTAAATTTTATAATGACAATAAAAAAATTCTGTAATATACAATAAACTAGAGATTTAATCTATTTTAATAAGCACATACTTCCTTAACAACGATTACCATTTTTAGAAAAATATTTGAGAAATTAGATTATTAAAGAAATATTTTTTCTTGAATTTGTAAATTCTAAATTCTTATCATATAAAAAGAAAATCCCAATAGTCACTCTATTGATAAAGATAAATCTAAAATTAAATTACCTATGCTGAAGCGGTATTAAATAAAAATTGAGTGTTTGAATTGCTGGCCAAATCTAAACGTAAAAAAAAAAAAATTAAATATCTAATTTTAAACGAACAACACTTACTAATTAAACGACTTACCATATAATTTGCTCTTAAAACGTCTAAATATTCCTGGAAAAGTCCAAATGCTTTAAACGAATATCAATTAAAATTATTTCATTTCTTACTTCACTTAACTTATCCCACACTTTTGGGAATGGCTGTTGCTGCACCAATCCCATTACGACCATAAAATTACCTAAAAAAAATGGCGCGAAGAAAACCTAAAAAAATTAAAAAATTAAAAAACTCATTTAAATTATATAAGGAAAACACATTAATCAAACAACCTGATCACAAAGCATCTTTTTCATCGCAGTACTGGCGGCTCCATTAACGCCAAACATTCTTTCTAATAGCAAATACCAGGTTCTTATTGTTGGGCCCTACAGAAAATATAACTTATTTTTAATTGATCATATAAAAAGGCAGGCAAATCAAAACTTACTACAAAAAACATCCCAACTGCTGCAAACCTTGCAGTCCTTGTCGTGTCTAACTCATGAATTTCCTTTCTGTCTACCAGCACCTGGGTTATCACATCCCCAGTGCCCAATACGGCACCTGAAATTATTTTTAAAAATACAATAAATCAAAATAAATGTAAAATTACAACAATCAAATGAAATTCGATTTTTATACAATCCTTTAAGCCTATACCTGTTTGAAGTGACCATGTTCGCCATGGACTTTTCTGAAGAGCGTTTAAATACCTTTGCCACAGAGAACTAGCTCTATGCATTTTTTAATTTTACAATGTTTTTGTAAACAGTTGGCTTTATGCCTTCTTAAAATTTGGATTGTGCCTCATCGAATTACTGTTCGCGCTGCTGCTTCCACGCCACCGTCTGAAGTGATTATGCACGTGCCAATGATGTTATTCGATAAATACGAATCGATTGTTGATCATTACTTGATAATAAGTTAAATGTTCTGCGAATAAGTTTAAGTTATCGAGTAAATGGTTTGTACATCGATTTGTTTTTAACTTCCGTTTGCGCAAATTTTTTTTTGATACGAGAAATTCCAGTTGATATTTAAATGGCAGTGTCATAAATTACATTATTTGTGATTCAACTGATGTGGAAATTATGCAACTTGCGCAATGTGAAGGGAACGCTTTTGCTCACATTATGCATTAAAGCTATGACGTAATTCAGAGAGGAATTGTTCAACTTAAGCGGGAAGTTGAATCGTATTATGGGGATGAGAGAGATAGAGACAATTCCAATTTCGGAGATTATTCAAAGAAATAATGGTACTGTACTTTGTAGTCCTGCCCCTTTCCTCCTCCCCTCACCTCCCCCCAAAAATTAATTTCTGTGTTCACCGATTATAGATTTTACTCATAATCTATACAAATCATACTAGTCAGAGGAATAAAGAAAAAATTTTAAATAAAGGTATTTGAAGTTATTGTACCACTAAGCATGGTGGATATAATGGAATTCAACAGGGTATGGAAGGTGATGGAATTACACCACCTTTTGTGTTGGGACTATCAAAACAAAAATTTAATACTTTCATGCTATTAACTTGACAATTGAAACCGACTTAACAAAAGTCGTATAATAAGTTCATTTTAATCGCACTCGTTGCTGCACCTCAACTACTTATCCCAGCGCCTCAAAACGCGGTCTTGCACCACCTTGTGGCGGCGAATTTTTATCACATAAGGAGTGAAGTGTCCTGGGGGATCACGCCGAAATAAAGGGTTGGATTTACTCACCTCCCCCCCCCCCCTCGAGAGAGACAAGCAAAAGTAAGACGGTTGGAATAGCGAGTGCGCGTCGTCTGCGCCCGTCGCCATAGTAACCAACCGTAGTATAGGTTGAAAACCCATTAAATTCCCAATAATTAAACATTTGACTATCTATTGGATTCCAATAGATGTTTCCACTAATTT
>JAQIXT010002515.1:0-10607 GCA_034700445.1 Stenotaenia linearis | reverse complement strand
GTAAGAATGAAGGATTTAGTTCCTGTCAACGAAGAGAAGTTGGAGAAACTTATGGATCCGAGTCGTGTCGAATCGATCGTGAGTTACAGGGAAAAACTTGCAAACCCCGATAAAATAAAGGAAATAGAGGATTGTTTGACCGAAAAGTTGGAACCGAGAGATCCTCCTCAATTGCCCGAACTGAAATTCGTAAGTTTGAGCGAAGTGAAACACGTTAAAGATAAATTTCAAGAGGGATTTGCAGTTAGGGTTACGATAGTCGAAGATCACATCGTTGCAACTTTTATTCATTTATTAGTCGAAGATGAGGAATCCGACGTGAGTTACGTAGTTATTTTTAATTATAATTTGGAAGACGAAGATGAAAAGAAATTCGCTTACGGTGCTGAGGTTGTTATTATGAATCCTTATGTAAAGTCTATAGAGGATGGGAAAACTTTGATAATAATTGAAGATACTAAGAGTTTACGTTTTGAATGTTATAAATATAAAGTTTGTCGATTTTGTAGGAGTGAAAATGCTAAAAAGAAATGTGGGAAATGTATGCGAGTAAAGTATTGTGCAAAGCAGTGTCAATTAAAGGATTGGAATGTAATGAAACATAAAATTTGTTGTGAAAAATAATAATTAAGAATTGAAAATAAAAAGTATAATAAAGTATTAATCAATAATAAAATTGCCTTCAATACTTAATTAGCTAAACAAGAAATAAATAATGTAATGAAACAATATTTGATTTTTAAAAAAATAATAAATAAATAAAAAATGTTTAAAAAAATAGATAAAAAGGAAAAATGATTTCGTTCAATACAAATTACAGGTCTCATTATATCAAATTTTGAGAAATTTCAAAATTTCTTAAGGATGAGTCCATTAAAACATTTCATTAAACTTTCTCACTAGAGGACGTTTATGTTTCAAAAGCAAACGGTGAGCAAAGCACTTGATTTTGAGGTTAGCACGTGAGCGTGATATTTAACTAAGGTAAAAGTTTGCTCTTATCCTCGAGATTCTTAGGATATTCTACTTTTCAATCGTCCCTACTTTGAGAATAGAATCAAGTAACAATTTTACGATTCTAGGTGTTTAAAAAATTACATCTTTAATTCATCATTTTTTATGCAGATAACTTCACGAAATCCAATCCTTGGGTTCGACTTCTGGAAGAATTAGAGGTTTTAGGAATAGAGAGGGATTATTCGTGTGGTAACTTACTTCATTTATAAGATTTTTATTTTAAAAAAATAGTAAATAAATAAATGGTCTCAATTTGTTCCTCAATTTGTGCTATTCTCAGTTGCAGCCATATTTTTATTATGAAAACATAAAACGCAAAATATATTTTGCCATAACTTATTAAAAGACTTTTTGATTTATTTTCTCGGAACTCGTGCACAAATTGAGGAAATAAATAAAAATAATTTCTTTTGTTAATTACTAATAACTTTTTTTTTTCAGATGGCGTCTCTTTCGCAAGACAAGCTAAACTATATTAAATTAAATTATGTTTTGAAACCCCAAGCGACTGCCATTCTACGCGAATTGTTTAAAACCCACTGGGTCAAAGCGTTCAAGGCAAATTGGACTGAAGACGACGCAAAACGGTTTACAGAAGGAAACGGAAAAGACATCTATATCTCCTCATCCAATAGAGACAAGACGTTATTACGATCTGGACGATTGGATTTATGGAATTTAAATCTTCTAGGCGACGTATTACTTAAATACGACTTCGGAAAATCATTCAACCCGAACAAACGAGTGAAAACGCTTATACGAACTTTACTCGAAACTTGCGCGGATGTCAAAGCGCGACCAATCCGACAAATAGACAACAAAGATTTCGACTCATCGTGGCAAATAATTGAAAATGTATTGATCAAGTTAGGGGATTCCACCGACAAATTGAAAGAGTTGAAAACCGAGAAACTCCATTCGATTGAAATGAAAAACAAACCGAAGAACGAACAATCTTTCAGGGTACTCGGAAACAAGTTTTACGATCAAGAAAAGTTTATCGAAGCAATTATGTGTTACACTCAAGGCATCATGACCGAAAGATGTAGAATCGAATTGGCGATGTTGTACTCAAACCGTGCAAGTGCTTATTTACAATCGTACAAGATGGCTTCCTTTTTTATGCATCGAATGTCAGTAGCTTCGGACGACTTTTCAAACGCCATCGAGTTGTGCCCGACGTGGCACAAACCCTATTACAAACTCGCACTCATGTACGAAGAGGCGAAAAGCTACAAAAAATGTAAAAAATTCTTAGAACTTGCTTTGGCGTTCGATATTAAGAACCAAACGATCAGAAACAAATTGATCGAAGTCGAAATCATCGATCAACCCGACTACTACGAACTCGCAATGGACCGATTCAACACGGATACGTTCGAAACTGCTTGCAGCGAACTTCTCGGCGAGGCTTACGAGACCGACCGGGCAGCCAAGTCCTGCGTTGTCTGCGCAAATTGCCAGTTAAAATTATCCGAAGAAATGTACTCGATGGCGATCGAATCTCGCAATGGAAAAATGATGATTGATCTCGCGAGGATGTTCCAAAACGGACAACTGAAGTGGGAGCCTAAAAAAGCGATTAAACTCTTTCGAAAAGTGATTGCTAACTCTCGTTTTGAAACGACTACCGTCGAAAACACAAAGCCTTCGGCGATCGCTGCGTGTCATTTGGGGGAAGTTTACGAACTCGGGTTGGGCGTCTCCGTCGACATTAAAATTGCTATAAAGTGGTACGAGAAATCGTGGCGTCTCGGGTACGCGTGCGCCGCTCGGTATTTGGGTGTTTTGCACCTGAGGGGGTCTGGAGTTGAGAGAAACGAGGAAATGGGTCTTTGTTATTTGAAATCAGCGGCCGATGTTGGTTTTTACTACGTGTTTACGGCTTTGGCCGATTATTACTTCGAGGTCGAGCTCGATGCGGACGAAGCGTTGCGGTGGCATCGAAAGACCGATGTTATGCGTGGAGAATTTAAGGAGATTAGCAGGAAATATGGGGAGCAGTGTCGTAGTTTTGAGGAAAAAGTGTGTCGGTTGAGAGCGTTTGTTGATTTGGATGATGTTTCTCGGTGGGAAGAGGAGAAAGGGTTGTCGGGTGAAGGGGTTTCGGTCAGGGAGAGGAGGTGGAGGTATGTTTTTGAGAAGATACCGAGTATGAAGGAGATTGAGAAGAAGTGTCGGGATTTGTTTGGGAATTGCGTTTATCTTGGGTTGGTTCCGTCTGTTGGGGTTGGTGAGGTGTTAGAAGGCTATGAGTATCCTTGTGATTTGAAGGAATTGCAAGAACTCGGGGAAAAGGGTTCGGAGACTGCGAAGAGAACCGAAAAAGCTGTTGTCCATTTTGGAAATGCGTTGAAATGCGTGAATGCGAAATCAATGCCGAGTCGATTGTGCCTCATCACTGAACTGGCGAAGTGTTTGCAAATAGAACCGTCAGTTGCGAAATGGAAATTCGGCGACCAGGAGAAAGTCGCTTCAATTGTCGATGAAATGCTGACCAAAGTGGTTACGATGAACTCAAGCATCGAAACTGCGTGTCTTGTTTGTTATTCTTATTTTCAAGCTAATGAGTGCGCGGAAATGAAATTTTTTTTATTGAAATGCATCGAGAAGTATCCAGAAGAAATTTATTATTCAAAGGCCTTGGTAAAAACGTTACTTTCACTCGGTGATTATACGTATGGTTTGCAAGAATGTGATAAACTGCTCGAGAGATTACCCGGTGACAACGAGTTGCTTCTAAAAAGAGCGAAATTACAAGGACTTAAGGAAGATCCCGTTAAAGTAATTAAAGCGTTTGAGGATTTTCTTCTCTCTGCACCGAAGGATCATCCGGATGTTCCAGCAGCGTATTACGAAATAGCGATTTACTATTTCCAGCTACTAAACCATTATAAAACCACCGAGAAAGTTAAAGAATACATTCGTAAAGGTTATGAAGCGGAAAAGAGCCAATTACCGTGTTTTTTGCCGTACAAATTCAGAAATGACGACCGGTTTAAAGAGTTATGTCTGTCTGTTTCAAGAATGAGTTATCCGGTTCCTCCGAACGAAGGGAAATTGGCAAAACTCATGGATCCAAGTCGTGTCGAATCGATTGTGAGTTACAGAGAAAAACTCGCAAATACTGACAAAATTAAGGAAATCGAGGATTATTTAACCGAAAAGTTGGAACGAAGAGCTGATCCGCAATCGGCCGAAATGAAATTTACAAATTTGAGTGACATCAAAGATGTCAAAGATCATTTACAAGAAGGATTGGCACTGAAACTTACAATAATCGAAGATTGCATTATATCGAATTCCATTCATCTATTAGTCGAAGATGATAAATACAATGTAAGCCACATAGCTATTTGTAATTGCAATATTGATGACGAAGTTGAAAAGAAGTTCGCTTATGGTGCGAAGATTGTTATTGTGAATCCTTCTGTAAGTTCAATGGTGGATGGAAAGAAAGTGATAATAATTAAAGATACTAATATTTTAAGTTTTGAATATTGTAAAAGTAAGCTTTGCCGATTTTGTAGGAGTAAAAATGCTAAAAAGAAATGTGCCAACTGTAGAAGAGCTAATTATTGTTCAAAGCAATGTCAATTAAGCGATTGGCGTGTAATGAAACATAACATTTGTTGTGAGAAATAATTTTGGTTTAAAATAATATATAACGAATTTTGATATAAAATTGTTCTGTACATATTATATTGTAATTAAGAAAATGTAATAAAGTATTAATCAAGAAAATTTTTGTTTACTACTTAATTAAACTCCTTTAATAACGTTCTCCTAAGGGTTACATTAGCAACTTAAAAAAATTCCTATTTATCAGTTACGCAGCTTCGTTTGCAGCGTCACGTGGACTTGATTTCTGAAAGAATAGTAAACTCATGACCTCATTTATCCTCGGTCTTTCCCACTAGAGGGCATTTATGTTTGACAGAGGCTATTCCTACGAACAGAAATTTGCTTATTTTGCTCCATTTCATGTGTCCACGAACGTTGTGAGCGTAATGTGTCAAACTGGGATAAACGTTTGTTCTTGTCCACGAGATTGAAGCAATTCTTCTTCTTTTCAATTCTCGCGTAAAGATTTTATGAAAGAGAGATTTAGCTGGTCCTTTGTTGCAAACTTGTAACATGGAACGTGTAGCCTACACGTTCAGTAAGAACTTGTAGATGCCCCACACATTGACCGTGAGAGTGTAGGTTGAATAGGTTGAATCTACTCGTCCTGCTACAGGTTTTACTTAAACCGCTAGCCCGTGTAGAAAGATGCGCGCGCATCGCCTTTTAGACATCGCCTTTTAGACCCAACCGAAAAATCTCTCGCTTCAAATGAATTTTATTAAATATTTCTTCAACCACTTAACCGATTATTAAAAACGTTACTTCAAATGATTCATAGCATTGAAATGAATCGATCTGAAAAAGTTTTGATTAATTTGTCCAATTTAATTTCTAAACCACCTTTTAAAACGCTCGCAATTTTACTATGCAAGCATCGTCCTGCAGCTAGCGACAGCATTGAGAACCCGACTGAAAACAGTTTGGGAGAGGATGGATCTTTTGCGCATCTTATACGTACGAATGTAGCAAACAAAAATCAGCTGAAAGTCAGTGCCGTACACAGTATAGAGAGAGAAACGGTACGGTACGGCGGCGGTTGTACGGTATTTGTTAATCGATTTTTTGTTTTGTTTTTGTTTTACGCAGATGACGTCTCCTACGGTAAACAAACTCAACTACGTACGACTAAATTACGTTTTGAAACCCCAAGCAACTGCCATTCTTCGCGAATTATTTAAAAATCATTGGTTCAATTCGTTGAAGACAAATTGGACCGAAAACGACGCAAAACAGTTTATAGAAGGAAAGGGAAAAGACATCTATATATCTTCATCCCGGAAAGACAAGATTTTGCTGCGATCAGGACGATTGGATTTATGGAATTTAAATCTCCTAGGCGACGTATTACTTAAATACGACTTTGGAAAATCATTCAAACCGAACAAACGAGTGAAAACGCTTATTAAAACTTTACTAGAAACTTGCGCGGATGTTAATGCGCGGCCCAACCAAGAAATAGACAGCAATGAATTCGACTCGGCGTGGCAAATCATTGAAGATGTATTGATCAAGTTAGGGGATTCCACCGACAAATTGAAAAAGTTGAAAACCGAGAAACTCCATTCGACTGAAATGAAAAACAAACCGAAGAACGAACAATCTTTCAGGGAACTCGGAAACAAGTTTTACGATCAAGAAAAGTTTAGGGAAGCAATTATTTGTTACACTCAAGGCATTGAAATCGAAAGATGTAAAATCGAATCAGCGATGTTGTACTCGAACCGTGCAAGTACATATTTAAAATCCTACAAGATGACTCACCTTTTTATATGTCAAATGGAAAGGGCTTCGGACGACTTTATAAACGCCATCGAGTTGTGTCCAACATGGTACAAACCGCACTACAAGCTCGCACTGATTTTCGAAGAGGGGAGAAACTACAAAGAATGTAAGAAATTATTAGAGCTTGCATTGGTATTTAATTTTAAAAACCAAACGATCAGAAACAAACTGATCGAACTTGATCGTTATCAACCCGACTGCTACGAACTAGCGGCGCATCAGGAAGCTGAATTGTGCGAAACAATTTGGCGTGAGTTTCTGGGAGAATCTTACGGGACCGACCGGACAGCCAAGTCTCATGTTGTGGGTCCAAACTGCCAAAGCCAAATACCTGAAAAATTATATTCAAAGGCCATTGAATCCGGTAAAGGAAGAGTGATGGTGGATATGGCAATGGTGCTCCGCAACGGTCCGCTGTGGGATTCAAAGAAATCGATTAAACTTTATCGAAAAGTCATTTCTAATTCTCGTTTTGAAAAGGACGATACTGTTAGGAGTTCCGGTGAAGAGATTGGACTTGTGGGGATTGCTGCACGGAAATTAGGAGAGGTCTACGAGAAAGGGTTGGGTGTTATCGTAGATTTTAAAGCGGCGATGATGTGGTACGAGAAAGCGTGGAGTCTCGGAAATTTGTGTTCTGCTTGGAAGTTGGGTCTGTTTCACATGACGGGGTCCGGAGTCGAAAAGAACGAAGAACGAGGTGTTTTGTACTGGAAATTAGCAGCTGATAAGGGTTTAATAAAAGGGTGTACGTATTTAGCCATATATTATTTTGAATCTGAGCTCGATGCGGACGAAGCCTCGCGATGGCACAAAAAACTCGTTGAGAGTTACGGGAAATTTATGGAAACTGCTAGAAAAGTAGGCGAGGTATTGAGTAAATTTGAGGATATAGCGGAACGGTTAAGACGGTTTGTTGATTTGGATAAAATTTCGAGGTGGGAGAAAGAAAAGGGGTTTTCGGTTGAAGGTCTTTCGGTGAAAGAAAGAAGGTGGAGGTATGTTTATGACAAAGTGCCAAATATGGATAAAATTGAGACGACAGTATGTCAGGATTTTTTTGGGAATTATGATTTGGGATTGATTCCCTGTATTAATGTTTTAAAGAAGTATATGTATCCTAACAATTTGTACGAACTGAAAGAACTCGCGGAAAAGGTTTCGGTCACGGCCAAACGAATGGAGCTCGATGCGGACGAAGCGTCGCGATGGCACAAAAAACTCGTTGAGGTTTACGGAAAATTTATGGAAATTATGAGAAAATTTGGCGAGGGATTTAGTGAGCTTGGGGATAAAGTGGAATGGCTAAGACGGTTTGTTGATTTGGATGAAATTTCGAGGTGGGAGAAAGAAAAGGGGTTTTCGGTTGAAGGTCTTTCGGTGAAAGAAAGAAGGTGGCGGTATGTTTATGACAAAGTGCCAAATATGGATGAAATTGAGACGATAGTATGTCGGGGTTTGTTTGGGAATTGTGTTGAATTGGGATTGATTCCCTCTATTAATGTTGACCAAGTTTTAAGGAAGGATTTGAACGAACTGAAAGAACTCGCGGAAAAGGGTTCGGTCACGGCAAAACGAATGGAAAAAGCTGTAATACATTTTGGTAATGCGCTGAAATGCCTGAATGTCAATTCGAAATCACTGCCGATTCGATTGTGCCTCATTACTGAACTGTCGCAGTGTTTGCAAACTGAACCGTCAGTTGCGGAATGGAAAAATAGCGACCGCGAGAAAGTCGCTTTAATTGTCGATGAAGTGTTGAGCAATGTGGCTACGATGAACTACAGCATTGAAATTGCGTGCTGTGTTTGTTATTCGTATTTTCATACCAATGAGTGTGTGGAAATGAAGAAATTTTTACTGAAATGCATCGAGAAATATCCTGAAGAAGTATATTTTTCAAAGACATTGGTAAATACGATGGTTTGTCATGGCGATTTTACGCAAGGTTTGCAGGAATGCGATAAACTGTTAAAGAAATTACCAGGTGACTGTGACTTGCTTCTGAATCGAGCGAAATTGTTACGAGGACTTAAGGAAGATCCCACTGAAGTGATTAAAGCGTTTGAGGATTTTACACTTTCTGCACCAAAGGATCATCCGGACGTTCCAGCGGCTTATTACGAAATAGCGATTCATTATTTCGAGCCAGAGCATTGTAAAGCACGTGACAAAGTTAAAGAATATATTCGCAAAGGATATGAAGCGGAAAAGAGCCAATTACCGTGTTTTTTGCCGTACAAATTCAGAAATGACGACCGGTTTAAAGAGTTATGTCTGTCTGTTTCAAGAATGAGTTGTCCGGTTCCTCCGAACGAAGGGAAATTGGCGAAACTCATGGATCCAAGTCGTGTCGAATCGATTGTGAGTTACAGAGAAAAACTCGCAAATACTGACAAAATAAAGGAAATCGAGGATTATTTTGCGAAAAAGTTTGAACCAAGAAGTCCTCCTCAGTTGGCCGAAATGAAATTCATAAGTTTGAGTGAAATGAAAGATGTTAAAGATCAATTACTAGAAGGATTTGCAGCAAAGCTTACGATAATCGAAGATATTATCACTTCGACTTGTGTTCATTTATTAGTAGAAGATGAGGAATTCGATGTGAGCCACGTCGTTATTTGTGATTACAGAATGGAAGACGAAGTTGAAAAGAACTTTGCTTATGGTTCGAAGGTTGTTATTATGAATCCAATTACAAAATCAATCGAAGGTGGGAAAACTGTATTAGTAATTGAAGATGTTAAGAGTTTAAGTTTTGTATATTGTAAAAGTAAGCTTTGTCGATTTTGTAGAAGTGAAAATGCTAAAAAGAAGTGTGGGATTTGCAGGAAAGTTAATTATTGTTCAAAGGAATGTCAGTTAAACGATTGGAATGTAATGAAACATAACATTTGTTGCCGAAAGTTATAATTTTTGTCTCATAATTAATTTGTTGTAATATTTTGCATTGTCAATAAGTTTGATAATTTAATAAAACTTGTAATGATGTTAAAATTATAAATTAAGGTCCTTAATTTAGTGTTTAAACACACTCCAAATCTTTTAAGTTTTTACTTAAAGCAAGTATTTTAATCAATTTAAAAGTAACATTTCATGTGTGCATATTCATCAATCACAATTAAATCAAAGTGTTCCTTTGAAATCCTCACAAACACCGAACAAGTATTGTGTGAGAGGTTACCATGATGACGTACCTAAACAAATTGATTTGATAAATGTTCTCTGAGATGGTGGGAGCCTCGAAATTAAATTTAAAACTCTTATTAAACCACATTTTTATTTAAGAAAATGAAAACAGTTTTCCGGTGATTCGTTTCAATTGTTCAATGTCTAAACGGTTTATCTTGTTTGTTGTAGAACCGTTTTTATAAACCGTTCTCGAGATTGAATGCACCTACTGTAGGCCATTTTAAAATTTATTCAACAAAGCTTGATACATTATGTTGAAAATCCACTGGGTCTCAGCTTCATTTCTGACTTTTCGACTTTGTGTCGTTTGTTTTGAGGAAAAACATTAAACACTGCAGATTCCCCATTCAAATTCTGTGACATATTTTCTGTATCATAAATCCACCATCCCCTGTTAAGGCCATAACTTTTGTCTTTCGTTTGAAATGGTTTTCCATCAATCGATTCTGCTCTATAATCTACAAAACAATACATTTAGATTGTTAATTAAGAAGAAATAAAAACATTTTGTTTTACCGGTATCACCGTAGCAATAAAAAACATGAGCAGTGTAATTACTGACTTCACCTTCAATTGCGAAAGATAAACACTTTACAGTGGATTTCTCTTCACCAAGGGTTAAATCTATTCTCAGTTCACAGCTGTTGCCAAAATTATGAATAAATTCGTTTCCTTTTAAAATGTCTAATTAGTTAAGCAATTGGATTACAATAAAACAAAATTTTACTAACCGAGCCAAAATTCACCGCATAAATTTCCAAATCCTCGTCGGTATGACTCCCAATTCTTCTGAAATCCCACTTTGTGTGTTAATGATTTATCTTTCCTTTGAAAAACCTAGAATGTATACAAATTTATATTAAATATTAGTATCTTGTATTTCAATTTTCTACTGTCCATCCGCCATTATCGGTCTCCATATCACAATAAGCAGAAAAATAAACCGTTTCAGAACCATTAAGATATGACAGAACATAAATTCCAGATTG
>JAQIXT010002514.1:0-10613 GCA_034700445.1 Stenotaenia linearis | reverse complement strand
CCATGGAATTACCTTGACTTCGTGGCGGGATCGCCATCGGAGACCAGGATCTGCTTAGTGATTCCATCTGGTGATGAAAAACAGTAATAGAAAATATTTAAGATAAATATCAATAAAAATTAATAATTTAATCTATACGTCCAATTTTATCTAACTTTTCGTTTTTTATTAAGTAAAATTAATTAAACACATTGAGAAAAGCTTTAAAATAGTTAACCTGACTGTTCTTTGTAGATCAGTAGAGCACTCTAGGTTAAATTCCAGGACTTCGTTAATAAATTAACAGGAAAAAAAGTCTAAACAATGAAGAAAAAAAATCTCGCGCTTGCAAACTGCCACCGCAAACTCCGTGATCATGACCCGCAGAACATTGTCCACCAGGAGCGCTGCCAGCAGAATGAATCGACTGCGAAGTCGTATTATGTTTTTGCTCTTCGTGCAGGTCTCATTTGAGTTGGAGCTTCATAAAGCTCCGATGGTTCGCAGAAGAGCATAAACTTTTGTTAATCTCAAGTCTTCCAAACCAAGATGGACAATAGATCATGCAACTGAATTAAGTGGCGTGTAAGTAACTTTTTCTAACATTTCTTATTCTTAACATTTTAATAATCGAACATACAGCAATTAATAATTCCGAATAATTAATTGGTAAGTAAAATTTTTAATTTTTTCAAAAACGCATTTTTAAAAAAAAATTATGAAACAAATTCAGAATGCGCCATACAAGAACTTTAAGTCAAATACAGAACTGTCTTTCATTAAAACTAATTTTCTTTAATAAACAACGTTGATAATTAATGGATTCTTTGTACAACGTTATGTAAGTCATTACAAACGACTCTCCGACTGCGTCTGATAAATATCAGCCAAACTAAGATTGATAACTTAAATCCACAGTTCTTACTGTTGTGTGTGTCTGAGTTAGGTGAAGCGAGTCACCAACAGGTTTAACTTGCCCACAGGGCAGAAACAGGCACAATACCATTCATTAGGTTTTTCACGCCTACGATTTTATGACGCTGATTTTTCCCCACAATTTTTATTTTTATCATATCGAGGAAAAAAATAAAAACAATCGAACTTGCAACCGAGTTATTTAAAAGATAGCGATATACTGTAGGTGCGGGAACCCCTCTGAGTCACAGACCGTCTGTGCTTGTCAATTGGTCGACGGGGCGCCTCTGAGAGGTTGCCGTCTGACGCCATCGGTGTCGTCGATCAGGTATGATGCAAGCGCGCGAACGACTAGTTGGGTTTTGACCGAAAATCTTTTTACCTCGTTGGATTTCGTGAAGAAACGGTTGTTATCTCGCGAGGTTGAACGGGTGGTTGCCCATTAATGATTTACAACTCGTCTAAAGTCGGAGCGTTTCTTAGAAGACACTTTTATTTCTCATCCAGTGGTTAATAACAGACGACACTTAAGTTTTTAGTGGCGGTAAGGACTTTTTATGCGTTCGGTTTCCCAGAAAAGTATTCAAAAGAGGGTTACGGTATTTCTGAATTCAGGAAAGCTATGTTCCTTTTTTCATCTAAAATTCCATGAATTATTTTTTTGTGACACATGAAGTTTTCCGTGAAAATTTGATTCAATATATATATATACATAATTTAATTTAAAAATTTCTAATTTCATGTTATAATATTTTCAGCACCATGCGTATTTACGTTTGGGTACTCTTCTTGCTTGCGGTTTTATCTATTGCAAGCTCATCATCACCGAATCAAGCCACAAGCGATATCAAAAATGAAAACCGACGCAATCGAGGAAGAAAAATCGCAAACACAGCAAATTCTGTAGATAAACCTACAAAAAACAAAGGAAGGTAGGTTTATTTTGATGAAAATTAATGAGCGTAGTATTAATTTTTTTACAATTTTATTTTATAAAATAGAAAAGGAAACAAGAAAAATAAATGTAATGCAGAACTCGTTAGTTATACGCCAGAAAGTAAGTTCTCATGTCCATTTTCACGAATTATAACTACATCCGTGTCGGAAAAGGTTAAAAATCAATAAGCTCTTGAATTACTGGTTTTTCCTTCAATTAAAGTCTTGTGACGAAATTTTTGCAATATGTTAAGAATTTCCTTCTCGAATTCCTTTTTATTTCCTCACTTAGTTAATAGTTATGTAATAATCATTTACATTTTTATTTTTCGATTTTTTTCAGCGAAAACGTGTCATTCCGAAGCAGTTCGAAAATGTGGACGAAATTTTATTTCCAAACTACGAAAACGCACGGGACCAGATGGAAAAGTTCCTTACAAAGATAAATGCCGTCTTCGAGAGGTTTGTGCGACTACATAATTATTTCGTTTTTTTATTTCTTTTTTTATTTCTTTGTGGCCACTTCTAATTAAAGAGTAGGCCGGAATGATGTGTATCATTTTCGTTAATTGATACATTACGCTTACGGAATTTTTTTTATTGAATGAAAATACCTTTTTGCTTAGACTTTCCTCAATTGCGTCACGGACAGCCGGAAGAAACCTTGCCGCCCGCGTGGTCACGTGATCAAGGCCTCACACCGTGCAGAAATGAAACGAGTCACTGCTCATCTGTGGTCTACGCGTGGTTGCATCCTAGGCATTGACGCTTGACACAAAAAGTGGAGAATTAAAATCTTCACACTGAAAATGATATTGTTGTAATGTCAATCTGTGATTTACTTCGAAGACAAACTCATTTGTTAACCTGATCAATGTTTTGATCCTTTTACACAATTACTCTAATCAGAATTCAGAAGTTATCATTATTACAGGGCTTTTTTGATGGCTCGTGCCGATGCTTATCAGAGATCAAACGCACCGAAATGGGAGACATTTGCTAATTTGAATACTGGCAACATAAAAAAAAACACTGCCATCTCAGCCCTAACATTAAATCATATTAGTATTTTATTAAATCCTGTTAGATGTTATTTTAGGCTATAACAACGAATTTTTTTTTGTATACGAATTCTATGTATTATTAAATATAAAATTTTTGTGCGTAAAATTTATTTATTTTATTTTTGATGACAAAATTCGAGTCGTCTAGCGCGGTAATTTTTTCAAACTTCTAAGACAATGCAAAGGACTTGGAATTAAGGTTATTTTTATTTTGGAGCAACTAAAAAAATCAGAAATAAATAAACTTATTGTTTGCGCCTGTTAAGTTTTCGTTGTTTAGCGCCTACAATTAGGGGCTGCCTCGGGGCTGCAGGTCGTGCGCTTGTATATCCCTCTCGCGTTAAAATCAGCCAATACCATGACGGAAATTCCTGTTTTTTGGTCCGTCCTTATGATTTCGTCTGAGTCAAGATGCACGTGGTAAAAAAAAACTTTTAAACTAAATATTTCAAGATAATTTATCCAACAGTCATGCCATCACATTAAAATACAAACAAATTAACATCTGGAACAATGGTGAGTTGGTATTAATGTCTGCTTATAGATTCAAAGATAAAATTACAATTTTTGATGAATTTATTTTAAGGCTTTCTTAGGAATTCAGCTTGCCATTACCATGATAATGGCTAGCTTTCTTCAAAAATTGGCTCCCCATTTTTCGCCAGCACGGTATCTCTTGTGCCGAAAGTAAAGTGCAATTTTTAATATTGTTAGAGCGAATGTAATATTGATTTTTATCTTCAGACTGATTCGGTATTTGCATCCAAGTGATGAAGAATTGCGATCTGCTTCTGGTTTGGGAGCTCAAACTGGAAGGGGAAAGCGTAAAAACAGCAAAGAGATGTAAATTTGTTGTTTCCTTCTATTTCGTAGAATTTTGTTAAAAGATTTTATTTTTTTTAGAAGGAAAAATGGCGCGGTTGAAAATAATACTGATTCAACATTTATGGTTCCGAGAAAATTAGACATTCAACTAGACAGTGCAAAAGTACAGCCAATTGATGTAATTCAATTGCATTTCTACCCAGAATTTCAGTGGTTGGTTGATTTTTCTGTTTGCACAGTGGCTGTGTACATTATGACTGAAGTAATCAAATATTTTGATCGTAAATTTAAATCTTTAAATTCAAATTATTATTTTTTTGGTTATTGATAGATTTATTACAGCATTTCTGAGGTTAAAGATGAAACTAACTTGAGTCTGTTATGGTGTTTTCTGGTGCTAATGTTTGCATTGTATCCTTTTCGATTTTATCATTAATACTACATTTTCTGATTATCAACTTAACAAGCGGTTTAGTAAAGTTTTATTTTCTGTTACGGCACTTTATTTTCGTGGCAATGAGTCGACTGGAGAAAGGATGATGTGCATAACGTCAGGATTTTTTTTCTTCGTTTTATCGATGGCTATTTTAATCATGAGTGATAATATTTTTGATTTCGCCTTAGAAAATGGTAAATATGAAAATTTATTGTTAAATAATAAAATTGTATTAATTTTTTTAATTTAGCGTTGACAAAGTTTGCAGAGAATGCTGGTGTTTTAGCTAAACAAATAGGCCTAGCGTCTAGGTTCGTATTATTGCTTTGAATTACTTCTTACAGTTAATGTAAATTAAATCTATTTCAGTGAAACAAATTCATACGCTTCCGTCATGGGCATTCGTTTTCAATTGGCGATTTTTAGTGGCGTTACAGGTGCATTCTTAACGTTTCCTGGTCTTCGATTAGCAAAAATGCATCACGACTCTCTCCGGTTTTGTGCAGAAAATCCTTTTCTCAGGTGCTTTACATCACTTTTCTAACATTTCGGTTAAATAACTCTCGACTGAATTTAGGTATCTTTTTCATTTGAGTTTTATCTCGCCAATGTTCATCAGTTTGATGTGGATTAAACCAATTTCACGAGACTATTTTACGCATCACATGTGGCCGGGAACGTCATCTGTTTTGTAAGTTTAAGTTAAATTAATAAAATTCAACGAAAGTTTATCAAATTTCTTTGTGTAGGATGTCATCTGATGTATTCGAAAGCACCAGGCTTTTAATGATCGTAGCTGTCGTCCTTTTGAGATTTGTTTTGATGCCTCAGTATTTACAGTCTTATTTGAACATGGCGTATGATCGCATAAATGATCTTAAAAAAGAAGCCGGGAAAATCAATAGTCTGGAATTGCAAAAAAGGGTTAATAAGATATAATAAATTTCTAAATATTTATTATTAATTTCTCATTTTAGGTAGCAAGAGTTTTTTATTATTTATGCGTTGTAGCCTTGCAATATGTTGCACCTTTGCTTCTGTGCCTTACTTTTACATTATTGTTAAAATCTTTGGGTAATAATAATAATATAAATATTTTCCCTTTTATTTTTATCAAATTTTTCTCTTTCATAATTAGGTGATTACTCGTGGACGAGCTTCGTAAGTACTTCTCACATGGAGCCATCCGTTCAGACATTACCGCCAATAAACGAAACGTCACCGTTGACTATTAACCATTTGAAATACGTTCTGTCGTCAACGTTTTACAGAGGAATATTTGGTTTTATGACGTGGTGGGTTTGTTCGGTATGGTTTGCGACCAGTGCGGTAGGTCTTGTTTACCACGCATATTTTGTGCAGTGAGATTTGACTAATTTGTAAATCGGGTTGTTTCATTTAAATATTTGAAGAAAAAAAATAATTGGAGAATGATTAGATAAATCGAAATTCTCTAGTGTAGCTAAAGGAACGTTTGATTTTGTTTACCATTTGTACTTTTAATTTTGTTGAAGTAAACCAAGAAAGCGACAAAATGAATTGTTTACATCTTTTTTTTGGTTTTAATTAACTTTAGTTAGAACTGAAGAAAAATCCACATTTAAAAGAGAAAAATACTAGCAATAAATTCTTGAAGTAAAAGAAATATATTTTCTTGAATTTGCAACAATTTACATCGGTTTATATACATAGTACGCATAAATTAAAAATAATTATTTATTACTCATTGACTTGAGCGACGTTGAGGTTGTCTGCTTTATAAAATAAAATATAAGCAGCGGACGACTGAAATATTTCAAAAATTACTAGTTAATCTTTGTTTTATTCTTAAGTTATAATTGATTACCTTAACTACTTCACTACCCATTTCATAAACCTCGTGATCATCGAATTTATACCACTTCTGACATTCACTATTCTTGCAGTAAGCAGTGTCTATTAAAATAAAACTCAAGAATTTACATCAATATACAAAGAGAAAATATTTTTCTTACAATGTCCACCCTCCATTGTCCCATAATGATTCTAAACGAATAGAATAGAAATTATTACAAATCATAAATAAAATAAAATTACTCACGGAAACTGCGTAAAGTGAATAAGAAGTATATCGAGCTTTAGGATCTTTAACATAAGTTCTGAAATCTAAATTTGTAAGAGGAAAATCGACTAAAGTTTGTAGTTTTCTTCTCCACATACCATCGTAAGAAAATCTAATTTAAGAGACAAGAAATATAAGATACATTTCCTCCAATTATTGAAAGATTCATACCGTTTCAAATGAATTAGTAAAACCGGAGGCAATTTCCAAATATCGCATTTTTTTACAGAATCTCTTCGCTCTTTACATTTAGGACAATACCATTTATCTCCCCCAGTCATATTTTCCTCTTTTAAATAGAGTTGTAGGCAATCCTAATGAAAATCTATTTTAAGTATTAATTTGACAAGAGTTGTTTGATTATCGGTTACATGTAAATTATAACGGGAAGAATTTCCACTTGGGATTGGTAGCGACAAAAACTGAAGCGGGTCAAAAGAAACTGATTGCTTTTTGCAGTCAAGGCATTCAACTGTTGATTTCAATTGGCCTTGGAACAATTTAACAATTAACGATTGATTTTGCTGCAAATGAACTTCCCATGCCATTTCGGCCGCTTTTGTGTCGTGAAAACTTTCATTATCTTTTATTTCTAGCTTCTTTGTTTTGTTATGCATCTAAAAATCACAATTTAGTTTGCTTTCATATATTTTCATAAGTCTCGGCAATTTACCCTTGCTTCATTTAAGTCTTCATGCAAGCCATCCATCAGGAAAAGTAAAAACTCTTGCGAATCTTGTTGCTCATTACCTTCGAATATAGGTTGATATTTGCTAACAGTGTTCTGAAATGAGCAAATCAAGTTATCCACTTAGATTAAATAATTCAATGAATCTACTTTAAAATCCCGAGGTGCTATCGATCGATATTGACCAGCCCATAAAGCCCGAATTACGACTGCAAATTCTTCAGCTAATTCACCACCGTGTCCCAAAGGATTTTTCCTATATTTTCAATAAATTTTTAATAAATTATCCTTAAATTTTCTATAATATTAAGTAATAAATGAATTACGACACATTACCGATTAATATCACGCCTGTAGAGACCTTGTATAAAATACTTCGCTAAAGAAGTTGTTTGAGCAAGGCACTGGATTATGGAATTCATAAAGCAAGTGTTGCCTAGGTTTTTTAGTCCAGTTAATGCTCGTCCCTGTTTAATGAAATTAGTTATTATAAAACTCGAACAACGAACTCGAATTTTTTTCTGTCATACTTGATTGCCATAAACTGGCATCAAATTCCTCATTCTTGCTGCATTATAATCTTCTGGCTGTTGAGCTATTGTCGACATTTTTCGTTCAGTTCTAAGAAATGCATATTTTCAATTAAAAATATTTAAAGAAATTTTTAAATAAATGCAATGTTACGAAGTAAACGGCTTTATGGTCCTATCAATGTGAGGCATGTGATTTCTATTTGACGGTTCTTCCTCCGAGGGTATCATCTGGGCTATATTCGGTGACGAATGTGAGCGTGATAAACTCGGTTTATTAACTTGCAATGAATGGCTGTTTTTATCCGTTTGCTGATCATTTAACTTGGTGTAATACGAATCACCTGCTACAGAGAGAAACGTTTTTCCACATTAGGAATATCACTAGATATCAACTTTACCTTGATTAGTGATTTGGAAATCCGGTTTTGATTTTGGAGGGTCAACTTTCAGTTTTGGAGATTCCGGTTTAATTGTTACCGAAGTCGTGCTGTTTTCATATTTTTTTATTTCGTTAATTTTCGCCTTTTCCTGTTCTTTGACTTTTCTTTCTTGTCTTAATCTTAAAATAAATAGACAATCGTTATTTATTACATTTAAATAGTCTCATGATGCAATACTTTTCTGTCTCACGTTCCAGTTTCAATCTTTCTTTATATTTCTTTTCTATTTCGTTGCGTTCATCTTCAAATTTCTTTAAATCGTTGTGACGTTGTTGCGCCATTAAAGCAATAATTTGCTTGCTTTTCTCGTTTTCTGCTTTCATTTTTTGATCTTCTAAATCCTAAAATCATCAGCAATTATAAATAAAAAATTTTGCTGCTTAATAACTAAACCCAACCTTTTGTTTCTTTTCTAGTTCTAGTTTTCGTAATTGTTCTAAAAGTTCATCTTCTCGATTTTGTAAATGAAGACGCATAGCCAATTCTGTTTTCTTTTCACGATCTGATTGTACAGTCGTAAGATCTTTCTCCTTTTCTAATCTAAAGTATATTATTAGTCGTGTTTTCTAAATATGATCAAATAAACTGACCGTTCCTTTTCGATACACAATCTTTCGTTGACCACTTTGAGTTGCTTGGCTAAATTTATTTTCACTTCTTCACTTGATTCGCTCATGCTATTATCTGAGTCGGGTTCCTTCGGTTTAAGAGATCTGTTAAATCGAGGAATGGCATCACTGGAAGTACCATTTTCCATCAATGATTGATCTAGGTTATTAATTACTAAACTAGAAGGAAATCTGTAAAAAAGAAAAAATAAATAAGTAAATGAAATTATAATTTCTTTTAATGATTATTTCTTAATTTCTTAATCTTACTTCACTGTATTATAGGGTTTTGTAGCTCTATCGAAAACTGGTTGTGGAAAGTTGGATGATCTCTGTTCATCTCTAGCGATGTTTTCATCAAAATCAGGGTACTCTAAATCAACTTTTAAAACAATTGTTGTCAAGTTTGTTATTTTTTCCCGAAATTTAGATTCTTATTTACTTATATCTGTATCTATTTCTTGTGTAGCAAAGTTTGGAATCTTTACGGGTAAGCATTTCGAAGTAATCATTGGGTAGTGCAATTGCCACATTTCGAAACCACCTTCCAAAAATATTGGCTCATGTTTTAACTTGACTCGTGTATCCCACTACCAAAGATAAGAAATATTCACATCTCGTGTAATTACGAATTATACACATTCAAAATATACCTTAGTCATTGCCTCATGTAATGTTACTAAGGTTTTCAAGTCATCTTCTCCTGTCCAATTATAGGTAATAACTAAATCAACTTTATCGCGCTCATTCCAGAACTTCAAATTATCACGTGATAATTGGCTTTCAAGTTTTTTCCCTGTAATTCTGCACCGCAAATTAGTAAAATTAAAATTTATTTCATTTTATTACGTACCCAGGAATGATCAAACTGTTGTCTATGTTGAAACACTTGGAATATTGGATGTGCGAGTCATTAAAGTCGTTTTCAGAACGAACATCAATGATTATAATTGATTTAGTCTCATTTTTCATGAATTTAAATAGCTGTTGGCTTGTAATACTATTTTTATTTTCAGTATTTTTTGCTACTGTAGCTATAAATGGAAATAACAATTAATTAAGGTAATTAATTAATTTTATCACCCGTAGAAAAGTTTTCATACTTAATTCATTGACAGCCTTGGGGCTATCTAACACTTCAGGTTTACTTTCGTTCAATTTCATTTCGCGTAAACTGTTCGACACTATTTCTTCTTCCTCTAATTTCTTTCTTATCTTTTCCTCCTCTAAAATTTGATACCTAAAAATAACAGTTAAAAAACAAAAACTAAAAACCAAATTTTTTTTTTAACCTTCGGATTAAACTTTCTTGCAATTCCTGAATATGACCCAAGGCATCTTTAGCATTCTGCCGACCCAGCATTCCTTCGTAATATTTCTAACATTAAAATAAAAATTAATACGGTTGGAATTTTTACTTTTACTTTAAATTACCTGATCTTTCTTAAAGTTTGCCAACTGTCTAACGTCTTGAATTAATGTCCAATACTTCATATATAAAATAAAAGATTTCTCTTCGTCTCCATCCAATCGCTGTTTCTCTGCTTCTTGAAAAACAGTTCCAGCTGATTTACAAACATTGTTTCTGGGATAAAAACCAAATATAAAAAGTACGCCGTATTTAATTTTCAAGCGTAATAACTCACATGCTGTAATTCTTAATACTTTCAACTTTGATTTTACTTTTAAGTTGTTCCAACGTTGTCGCCATGTGCAATGGCTTAAGTTTTGTGCCTGGCATACCTGTTTATGTATTGATATAAACTAATATTTAGAACAAACCTTTTTAAAGTCTGATGATGCATCAGAAATAACCTACTTTCAAGTTCCGCTGTACACCGAAAAATGAAAAAATCAGGATGTCTAACAACTCATTCTAACAAAAATAGGAAGTTAAGAACACCTAATTTTAAACTGTATTGCCATTAGAGTGCTGTTCATGAGAGATCCTTGAAAGAAATATTTCTTCTGGCGCCTTACCTGCACGTAAACATGAAGATAAGACAATACAAGCGTCGTTGTTAAATTTATTTACTTCCGTCACTAGATGGCCTCGTGAATCAGTCGTGAATATCCCTAACTGCTTTC